>JAYEVJ010000412.1:0-120211 GCA_036346265.1 Melocanna baccifera
GGACTTATGTATTTCCGTTATTATTGTAATAAAGCGTTGTTGGCAATGTATCATTTTGTCTGATTATCTGTGTGTACTATCTTTGATCTGGGACTAGTACTGCAATACAGAGGGGTCCGGAGTTTCTACTCGTGGTCTCACTTCTTTGGAATGGGGAAAAGCTGGGAAGCAATGGGGAATAGGGAGATCAAGAATGAGGTGGAAGAATAGAGGGAATGGCCAGGGAGGCAATTGAGCCGGGGCCGGGAGATGGGCCAGTGCAAAAGAGGATTTTTGAGATTTTTGGTAATTTTGCCAATTTGGGTACTTTTGCCCATTTAGTTAATTAGGTGAAAAGAACTTTCATAATTAATTTGACTTCAAAATTTAAATCTTGGCCTTACATTTTCAGCTTCAACTTTGGATTTTAACTGAGGACTTAAATCTTGATTTTTGCGAATTTTGTTTTGCTTAATTGAATTTCGCCACCAAAACTTTAAATCACGAATTCAAGGATGAAATTTTGAAATATACCTATAATAAAGAAAATATCTTTATTATTTTTGCAACTACAATAGTCCCGTATTTTTGGGATGTTACAGTTAGTGAAACACGAACAACAAATATATGTAGAGTATGAAATTTTGGTGGCTCTCACAACCTCACCTCTCTTACCAACCGAAGCTTTTATGAATTCCCTGCAGATTACAGAAGAGCAACGTGTGATGGTAACAAGAAAGTGATGGTTAAGCGAATACAATATCAGCGTTCCGGTTACTGTAATACTTAGAACGTCGATTCGGAGTCGATTTTAAATTAATCGCAGAGTTGCCCGAGTTTTCGGTAAAGCGCGGGAAGGGAAGAAATAAAATTTTATGGAATAGCAAAAAGTGAAAAATATGTGAAATAGATATTTAAATAAAAAAACCTGTTAGCGGGCCGGCGGGAGGTTGGGCCTGCCACCTTGGGCCAGAAGGCCCAAGGGGTGGCCGAAACCCCTCCCCCTCCTAACCCCAGTCCCCCCTTACCTTGGCCGCACCACCCCTCCTCCCCTTTCCCCCAGCCGCCACCCCCTTCCTCCCCCATGTGCGCCACTTTTCCCACCCCTCCATTGCTATCCCTTGGTGCTGGAAGAAAAGCGAGAAGGAAGGAGAAGAAAGGAAGGAAGGAGAAGAAGAGGGGTGATCCCAAGGGGATCCCCTAGGTAACTCTCCCTCACCCTAAATCCCTCTCATTCTTCTTGCATTAGGGTTCTTAGCCCAAGGATTGGTGGAAATTAGCAATTAGATTCTCCAATTAGAGAGTTCCCGCTGCCTGCCTGTAGATCAATTCGCGCCTGTGCTGTTTGCACGGTTTAGACCCCTGAAACGATTTTTCCTGCGGATCTGCCCAAAAGGAAAATTGTAGAGGATGACGAGGCCTATCTTTTGTATTGTTTTTAGAATTTTTGACTGCGGGGTTTGGACGTAGAAGGGTCGGAAACCCCGCTGTCTGTCAGGGGTGCAGATTGGGGTAGATTGCTATTTAGGTGTGATTTAGAGGTAGTAGATGAATTTTATATTTTTGGTCACAATTGATAAAAATGTGGGGAATTCAGTAGTCTAGCTTCTGTAAAAAAATTATAATTTTTAGAGACTTGCACTGTGGTTGGGACGCGTTAGAATCTGGCTGCCCAAATTGCCAGAACAGAGAACGTCCTCTGTTTTGTGCATTATGTTACACCTTGCTAAGAACAAAATAAAAATATATGATCTACATGAAAAGTGTAGGTATTTAAGTGAGGAATCTATAAATATATCTCTCTTTGTAAAAGGCTTAGTATTATTAAAGATGCAAAAAAAATTAAGTAGCGCCGCTGCAGTGGAAAGATTGTAGAACCGTTACGCGGGGAAGGATGCTGTGGAGTTTTGGGGTTTATCGATATCTTTTCTTCAAGGGTCGCATTTTCATTGTTGTAATGTGTGCTGAGAGTTACCTTTTTGGACAGGCGATTTTGCTTCTGAACGCGCGTGATTTCGTCGCTTTGTCGGTAGAGGCAAGTAAACATAGTGGATGTGCTACCGTTTAACCCGTTATTCTTACTACTTGCAATATGCATGATTTTTTTGTAGTGTTAAATGACATGCCATGGTTACATATTTTCTAAGTAGGAATGTGGTAGCAAGTTATTAATCAATTGCTATGTTTGGATGAGTTTTGGTAGTATTGTGGTAATTTGCTTAATAAGCCAATTGTGATATACGAAAGCAAATGCATGGTGGATATGATGGTATTTCTTTGTTGTTAAATTCATAAGGATCATATTGATGCCCTTGAAGTTGGTATTATTGTGGTCTTGGTGGTAGTATTCTTAGTGAATACTTGTGGTTGTGGTGGTAGCAATCTTGATGAATATATTATGGTCTATGTATAGGATTCACTATAGATCGATTAATTATGATCTTGGTGAACCGAATGTGGGTTATGTGGTTGACCTTCGTGGTAAAAATTCTTATAGCTTATGATTATCATATCATTCATAACATGTCATGATATTTGCATTGTTGATGCTGCCGTTTATAACCACGATCGTACCGGTACAGCATCGTGCATTGCCGTAGCACGATGCACACTTTTACCTTGTTGGGTAAAGGTGCAATGGAGCATAGTATGCATATGCATTGCACTGTGGAAAGATCATTTGCATACTTATGCAATATATTGTGGTGAAGTTATTTTACAAACAACTGTAACTTCATAGTTGTAAGGTGGAATTGGCTCATGAGAGTCACTTGTGGTATGAGAAAAGTGGATGTGGTCATAGAATGGGATTCATCCCTTGTGGTATGGTAGGGGTTGTGATTGTAGCATGAGATTCTCTTCCCTTGTGGTAATTGTTGATAGCCGTTGTGGATGTGAGAAATAATAAAGTTAGTGAGGTAAAACATGTTAATGCTTTATTATCATTGGTAGTGGTAGTGGTGGATGATATAAAGTAGTTCATCAAAATTTATTTGCTAATATTTTATTATTGTTGGTAGTAAATGTGGTTAAGGCTATAATTGTGGCCATTATGGGAAATGAATATTGATGCTTAACATTATTGTAGTTTAATTAGCTTGTTAACGAATGTGGATGCACATTGTGGATGTGAACATGTGGTTACTTTAATGATGTTGTATATATTTGTTTGTAGTCTGAATAGCCTGTTAAACAGTTTGTTTGCTGAGATTTTTATCTCACCCTTGTTCCCCCTACAAGTGATTCTTGAGCATTCATGGGATGGATAAAGCGGCACCACAATAATGCACTTGGTTCATCAATTCATGCTGTAATAAAGTCGATGAAATTCTAGTCAAATGCTTAGCTATTCGTAGGTGATTATTTTATTTAATAAGATGAACTTGTGAACTATTCTTTGATTAATCTTCTAGAGGTTGTTTTAATTATTGAACTTGTTACCGTTATCTTTGTTCTCTTAGTTGTTTATGCTTCCTCTTTATATTTCATGTCTAGAAATTGTTGCCAGAATAAATTATCTTGAAAATTTTGGCTAGCTATAGAGTGGTTTAGTGGCATCCCAGTGTGATGTGGATCCAGGGGTGTTATAGTTACGGTGGCTTGTATGTGGAGCTTGATGAGGAATGATGCACAAGGAATACAATCTGAATTTTAGTTGTTGTAAAGCTAAGTAGCAATCCAAACTAGAAGATCAATGCCTAGTGCTGACCACAAGATATGAGTGATGTAAGCGGATCACGCACGCGTAAAGAAAATTCAGATTTGATGCAAACAAGGAGTATACTCAGAATGCAAGTGTTGAAATCAAACCCAAGCAAAATTTTGCACCAAAGAAAATATAACAAATTGGTTACACAACTTGATACAAAAAAATTTCAGCACTTGTGCACATAAACAATCTGATCCTTCACCTTCTCTTTCACAACTTTTTCTCAACTCTCTTTTTTTGCAACTTTTTTCTCTCTTTTTTTTGACACTTTTTTTACAATACTAACAAAAAATATCAGATATGACACTTATACAACTTTACGATAGAAAATCAAACAAAACTAGTAGCTATAACTTGATAGGATCACAGTTTATGCAACGGATGAATCGGTTACGCTCTTTCTTTTTGTGGGGATTTTCAGGGATATGAAAAGGCACAAAGGACACACAAAGACTCTAATGGACTGAAACTTAACCAAACTCACTAAAATAACAAATTGAAACAAAGGTCTATGGAAAATATTTTTGTGGCTTTTTGATGGATAGGACGAACACAAAATATATGTAGCAAAGGGTAAAGAATCCTACCGTGGCAACGAAGGCTCTGATACCAAATGATGAGGCTCGGTCCCGATCTTCACGGCGTAGGATTATGAACAAGATAACTAGCTAAAGAACAATCAGGATAACTTGCTGCAAGCAGCGGATAACAAGTGCAACCTGACGACATGCACAAGGAGCCAACCACCATCTCTATCTGATAGCCTAAACCAACGATTCGCCCAACCACACTCTCAAGGAACCAACCTACGCAACCTGGAATCAATGGACCAGGAGTAGGGATTAGGTGCCGATGACGCGGTCGCTTTTGTAAACCCCACGAAACAAGAGCAAAGGGATAGAAATCACTCTTTGAATTTGTTAGCACACAGGTGAACAAAAGGGGGTTTGTACTCGATTCTCAATCATCTCTCAATAGCTTAGATACAAGGGGAATTTATACTAGGAATAACCCTCCTAGTTGAGTGTGAAATGGCTCTTGTGTTTCTGAAGATAGGCTAGCTGAAAGGTCTCCACAAAATGAATTCCTGAGGAGCTTCGCGTGGCTGTTGGGCTTTTGTACAGTCTCCACTAAAACAGCCATAACTCCTTATTGGGAAGTCCAAATGATGCGCCGTTTATTGCGTTAGAAACTAGACTTGATAAGCTTTCCAAGCATATGTATTATGCTACCCAAAACTTTATAGGTTGGTACATCCATCCACATGAAGTTGCAGCTCTTGCTGTGTAAGCTGTAGTCTTGTTCGCGTAACCTTCTTCAACATGTGCAGCATCCTTGTTATCCTCCATGTAATCTTTCTCATCTTTGGTGTAACTGTTCTCCACCTCAATATCCTCCATTTCCTCATGTGTGAACCTGAGTAACAATAGTATATATGATTTAGGTAGTATAAAATTTTGGTTACATTGAAATGAATTTCAGCAAAGAGTGAAATCACCTGTTGTTGTAGCATCTTGGCATGGCTTCGCGTAAGCGGTCCTTGTTCCATTACATGGCTTACATTGTTTAGTGTAGCTTTGCCATGTGCTTATGTAACCGGTTCATGGGTTACCTCATGGTTTACTTACGATGGCGGTGATCAACGGGATGTCCTCATCAAGAGGTGTTGTACCTTTGAGCCCTTGCCTGGTTCTCAAACATACCTTTAAGTCCCACAATCATATTATAGGCATCCGTGTTCTCATATTGCTTCTGAAGCTCAGAGTTCATGGTGGCAAGTATGAGATAGCTAATATCAAGTGAGTCATTACAATGTTTATCATACTCATTCTTTTGAGCACGAGTGTCATCTGCAGCTAGTTTATCTGGATATAGAACCTCTAGAACATATTCCTTCTTTTCTTGTTTGAGAATAATTCTCATGTTGCGGTACCAGTCAATGAAGTTTGTTCCATTTAGTTTTTCTTTCTCAAAAATAGATCGCAGGTTAAAACCAGGTGTGGAGGAAGTAGATGTTGGCATTTTCTACAACATAAAAATATATGCAAAAATTCACCACTATGTTTATATGAAATCTTCTATTAAACAATTTAATAAAAGTTACTCCCACTATATGTCTAAAATTATGTACCCTCCAATAACATATAGTGAGTTTTGGCATCACTACTAGAAACCTAGCGACGTAGGTAAACAACTCCTAACTAATTGCATTACATGCAACTTTTGTTTGTTGAGTGACATCCATATGTCCTGGCCTCAACACTATGCCCCTAGACCCAAAACTATTTTGACAGCCTAGTCAATTTAAACCAATATTATACATGAAGTGTAACATCCCAAAAATTCGCTTCTTTAAAATTTAATTTAAATTAATTACTTAAAAAATATTATTTGTATCTTATTTGGATTATTTGTGTTTTGTTGGAAGGAAATCTCAAAATCTTGTTTCCAATCTAAATTCTCGAATTCAAATTCCAAATCCAAAACTTTGAATTCAAATTTTTAAAACTTCAAATTTTTAGAAAAATATCCATTCAAAATTTTCTAGATTCAAGCTATTATTCTTGGTACTTCTCTTTTTTTAAAAAAAAAGGGAAAGAAAAAAAGAAAAAAACAAACAAGCAAAAGGGGTGTTTCCCATCAGGTCACCCATCCCAGAATTTCTCTAGAGCCAGCACACTTAACCCACTAAATCTTTCAACGGTGCAGCCAGCTGCTCCATCTTTCCTTCCTATTTGTCTTCCTCCCTCTCTTTTATTTATTCCTTCTTCATTGAGTTTCCTGTTCATCTTCTACCTCCAGTGGCTGTTTCTCTCTCTCTTCATTTCTTTAGTTGAGCAAACCAAGAGTTATTGAGGGCTACTGAAAACCGAAACCATTGAACAAAAAAAAATTTATTGGCTTGCAGCAAGGGACGTCCTCCTTGTATTCGGCAGTTTCAAGTCTAGTGGCCGCAATCAACACTGATTAATTCCTTCAGTTTTCATCAGTTTCTTTCTCCACTCAAGCTTTAAATTAGACCCTGGTGACCGTGTTCCCTTTTCCTTTTCCCCTTGCCAATCCTTTCGTCCTCCCGTGCAATTTTTGTCTTGGGCCAAAGCCGTGCCGTGCGTCGCTTGTGTTCGCTGTCCAACCTCCTTCGCAAGTACTCGTCTCCGGTGAGCAATTTTCCAAACTTTTGATCAGAGAGCTTCACCTCTTTTATCTCACAGCAAACTTGTTAGCAATCTCTTGTGGCTCTTGTTGTATGCATGTCTGTGTTGGTATTAAGCTAGATATGCTCATGTCATATTAGCATTTTTGTTGTTAGCTTTTAATCCAAATTGTTAGCCTGAAGAGTTCATCCTTTGTGTGTGCTCAGCTCCTCATTCTCTTCTAGTTTTCCCAGGCGTAACATTTTGGATGTGTATGTGCCCAGCTCCTCATTTCCTTGCTGTTAGCAAAGCATGCATGCATGGGCCATGCAAACTCTCATTTTCTCCCATACGCGTATTTGTACATGTAGAATTCCTAGTTGGCCGCTTCGCCGGAGTTGCGCGGCATCTCCGTCGGTCACCGGCGCCCTGGACGTCGCTTCGCCGGAGCTGCGCGGTTGCTCGCTGTCCCTGGTGGCCGTGACCTCATCTATTTAGTTGTGAGAAGCTATGACATGTGATATCTTAGCGCAGTGGCAGAAGCAATGCTAGACAACCATTAGGTTCTGGGTTCAAGTCCAGAGAAATGCAAACTTTTCCTTTCCCTGTTAGTTGGCCATCTTTTACTTCCAGTCAATGACAACCGGGTCCCGCTTGTCATACACTCAAATAAATCTAAAAATCAGCCAAAAATAAGATTCCAGAGAATATTCTCTCGGTTTTGCATTTTCTGGAATTTTCCAATCCATTCAAGCTTCCAATTGCTCGTTCTCCGTCGTCCGAACTCCGAATCCAGTGATTCAAATTTCTAAATTTATCTAAAATCATAACCTTACTCCAGATATATATTTTATATTTTTGTGATTTTATTTGTATTTATTTATTTATTTACTTTTATCGTTTCGCGTGTAGAACTCGACGTCACCGAAGAGTTTGTCGAGACGCAGCAAGAGGGATCATATAGTGCGCAAGAAGGCAAGTCTCCTTGACCATTTTGCTCCTAAATTTTGTAAATGATTTTATGAATATTTTAAATTTAATTGCATGGCTATGTTATATAAATTGATAATTTTAATTGTAGAAAATTTAGATAAATACCCAAACTTGTTATACCCTCCTTTGGAATTGTTTACCATGTACCTTTGTCAACATAGGATACCTTTTGGCTCATAGATGAGTTAGTATTACTTTTTGTAGAATTTAGAATAATAGTAAATGCTTAGTCTAGCTGTTCCTTTAAATCATCTGTATGAGGAAAAATCTATTGATGAATGATTTTAAATTTTATATGTTTGTTAAATTAGTGGCAATAGAGGTTGTCACTGTTATTTCAAAATAAAAGGAAATATATAAAATAAAATTTGACCAGGGTGGATGGAAGGTTTGGCTGGTGCGGAATTAGCACAAGAACTTGGATTGTGAATGTTCCACCCTAGTCATTTAAGGACCGACTCTTGTGTTTGTCCAAACTGAGCATTTCCGTACAACCACAAGTTAAAATGGGTACAACCTAGCTAACTAACTTACGATAGTTTAGTATAGATGCCGCCATCGAAAAATGGGTACCAAGGATTTACTGGTTTACTCCCAGTGAGGGACAGGGATTTACTGTACTCACATGGCGCAAGAGGGGGCTTCTGACTGTGGTGGATTTAACCCTTCAGCGGTGAAACCTCAGCGGGTGGTATCTAACTAGACTAGAGTAGGGGAAAAGCTTTGTGATATTTTATCTGGGTCTTATGCCAAAGGAAGCATGTTGACTATTAAGATAATTTATCTCTTGTGGGTAAAGCTGTACAAACTCTGCAGAGTAATAAACTATTCGAATAGCCGTGCCCACCGTAAGGGCGGGCAAGGAATGCATTCACATGGTAGACCTTTGATTTTGACTTTAAAAATAAAATATTTTGGAAAACTTGGGAGTGGATGTAACTCTCAAAATTTTGGTCTGGTGGATAGAACCAGTTCAGGTGGTTGTAACCATCATTTTAAATCTTGGCGGACATAGCCTATGTTATTAGTGTAAGTGGATGAAACCTTCACTAAATTGCTTATCTAATTTCAATCATTGAAAATAAGTTGTTTAACAAGTTGCTTTTAAGATAAGTATATAAATTTGAAATAAAATGCTGATTTCTGCAAAAAGAACCATATAACCATTCTTTGTTAAGCTCTGCATCTATTGCATCTTTCCCAAGACTTGCGGAGTACATTTTTGTACTCACACGCTGCACTCCAAATCCTATAGCAGAAGACTATGAAGCTCAGGAGGATGATTACCGCTACTTCGAGGAAGCTGGAGGAGAAGGCTTTGAAGAGGACTAGGTCGCGTTGCTCCAGTCAAATGGTTGTGGCAGATTGATGGGCCGTTTGCTCGAGTAGTTGTTTTTGCTTCCGCTGAATTTTCGTTTGGTGTGGTTCTGTGAACCTCAGTTGTAAGGCAATGGCCAAGAAGTATGAACTTCAGTTATTATTGTAATAAAGTGTGGTTGGCAATGTATCAATTTCTGTTTAACTGTGTGTACTAGCATTGATCTGGGACTAGTACTGTAATACACAGGGGGGCCAAGAGTTTCAACTCCGGGTTCTCACATGAAGTGTCCAATACTTTACCCTATCTTATCGAGATAATTAATGACACCCTACTTTGGTAGATCTACCAGTTAATTATCAAAATTTTGATAGGTGCAACTATTAGAAGGGCATCAAGTTTTACTTAATTTTTCTAGAGGGATGCTATTCTATCATGTTAAAAACCCCTAAGATAGCAATAACAAGAATAGTAGCATAACAAGAACATAAAAGTATTCACAATTAAATCATATTAAATTGTGATATAGTATGGCGTTTAGCACGATAATCTCCATCACTACGCTTCCCGTCCATCGAGCTATCAATGCTTGAGTTCACTATATTCATCTACTTAGCTATTAATCCTAACAGCTAACATGAATTACATATATAAATTCAAGCATCACATGTCGACACACAGGCCGTTATACAATAATATGTAGCCCATGGCTATAAATCAACATGACACGCATGCCATGAAAAACTCATACATGCATCACATACACTTTGGGCCATACTATTCACACAACCCTGCAAAAACGAGTTATGTGCAGAATCCAATTCTATCATGTGATATGAACACATAAACCTACAATGCGCGGTAGGATTACCTAGTACGGCGGTCCCAGAATGATCGGCACGGGAGGTTTCTAGAAAGAACAGCAACTCAGTGCTATCAATTCATACCTCCTTCGAACCCATCTACTATCGCCGAAACCGATTGATCTTATCAATCAGAGCCTAAACCAATCAAATAACATGAACCAATCTAAACTATCTTATTAGACTAGTAATCGATCCAATCTACTACCACCACAAATCAACTATATGCGACCAATCTAGATCAAATATTACACGTGCCTTTGATACCACTGTTGGGATACGGGTAGGCTACACTAACACAAATAAAAAAATTCTACCACGTAAACTAGGAAGCCATGTGAGTAAGATATCATAGATCGTTACCACTAGACGCGCAGTGCAGTGGAAGTAGAGTTGAAGCAACCGATTCAACGAAGAGCGCGTCGGTGTAAGCGAAAGTAGTTGATCGTCCTCCAGCCAACCGTCTCCTTCTTGCGATCGTCCTGATTAGCACCGCAGTCGTAACCGCGCTCTACCGAGGTCCACACATCTAGGGAGGGAACACCATGCATTGGTGTGCTAGCACCAGCGCGCACGGCAGGGGTTATGAGAGGTGGCGGCTAGGGTTTTTTGGCATGTCGCCCTAAGCCCCCGCACCTCTCATTATATAGCCTCCAATCGGATCCTTATCCGATAAGAGTGGAGATCGAATCCCACTCAGAAACTATCATCTAGACCCTTATCGTTTCAGCCCATTTAGTGTGTGACCCTATAGATTCATGTACATTTGGCCCTGGGCTGAAAACACCTTTCTGGTCCATAGCTCGGTAGCGATCCCTAGCAGGACATAACAACCCCAAATATACATAAAGATCATATCGGATGAATCTATATAATGCTTATGTACCAACACCTTGGCCTCACGATACTAGATCGAACTCAAGGCGAGAAGCATGCCATCCTATGATAGCTCGGTCCTTCACTCAAACATATGATGGATTACTCAGTTGTAATTGACTCTTCAACCACATTCGATATGGCCATGCACTTCCTTAATCCATCCACATCGAGGGGCCCAGAGATATCTCTCCAGTTATATAGGAGGGGCAAATTCCATGTTAATCGCTCATATTCCTCCACATGTTTCATAGTAAACCCGAAAGCTACCTTTATGACCACCCAGTCATGAAGTAGTATTTGGTAACCCCTAAGTAAACTATTACATATGTAGGAAACAATGACGATCTCAGGTCTAAAGATCCTACATACACTATATATTTGGTAACCCGAAAACTGTGTGATCAATCTGGTCCGATCGTTTCGATTGCATTCGATCAAAGGCTCTTTTTCCATCCTAGACGGAGATTGCAGTGGCTACGAGATAATGTAGAAACACAAAGTTTTGCCATGTGCAAACTGCCACATGTTTTCCTTGATTATCTTCTCTATTTATACACAAGATTACTTATTTAAATCGGTTTACAAAATCAAATAGGAAACATAAACGGAGAACTTTCTGAACTCTACTACATGTAGGATACAAAAAATGTATACTAAAGGTAACATGAAAGAAATTCTATTTTGGACTCTGGTGTGGTGAAATTAACCAACAATCACTCCCTAATTTCTCCGCTCTTGCACCATCCCGAGTCTCCTCCTCCTTAGTTTCTGGAACTGAGTTTTCACAAATGCTTTTGTGAATCCATTCGCAAGTTGTTTTTCTGAACAGACGAAGATGATCTCGATACTTCCTTCATACACACATTGCCTGATAAAATGATAACGTGTGTCGATGTGTTTGCTACCATCATGAAACACAGGGTTCTTAGCCAAAACTATAGCTGATTTGTTATGCACATATAACTTGCTACAACCCAGCTTCTTGTCCATCAGATCATGAAGTAAACGCGTCATCCAAATTCCTTGGCACACAACTATTGTTGCTGCTATATACTCTACCTCGCAGGATGATAGAGCAACAATCTTTTGTTTTTGAGACTACCCTAGGATCCAAACCGGCTTAGGCCTAACCCCAATATGGTTAAGCAACGCACACATAATAACCTGCTTACGCTTTCATCCTCACTTCGCGTAAGACGGTTAACCGGAGGTTATTACTAATGGTGCCTATGGGTTTATATGTTGGTGCTATTCATGCTAAACTAGCAATATGGGACTAATCTACACCCTCATGTGCACACACTCACATGGGCCATTATAGGCCGGGGTATCACATACACCCCCCTAAGAGAACCCAATGTCCTCGTCGGTCCAACATACCCACACTGGGGCAAATGACCAGGATCTTCCCCTCTTGGCACACGTTCGTGCGTCCAATGCTGGTACATATACTATGTCATGTGTCCACTCCGGGCCCACACACGTCATGCGTCATATGCCCATGCCCCTGACCCGTACGCGCCCGTGTAACCACGAGAGTTGGCTCTGATACCATTTCTGTAACGCCCTAGGATCCAAACCGGCTTAGGCCTAACCCCATTATGGATAAGCTACGCACACGTAACAATCTGCTTACACTTTCGTCCTCACTTCGCGTAAAACGGTTAACCAAAGGTTATTACTAATGGTGTCTATAGGTTTATATGTTGGTGCTACTCATGCTAAATTAGCAATATGGGACTAATCTACACCCTCATGTGCAGACACACACATGGGCCATCATGGGCTGAGGTGTCACATGAATGTATACTTTGAATACCAAACATGCTTTATGCCTCGTAATATTTTCTTGGACATCCTTTTTGACTTTGTATACCCACTTCAACCTAATGCGTTTATTCCCGACTGGCAAATTAGCAAGACTCCAAGTCTTGTTTTCTTCAATGCATTTGATCTCTTCTCTCATGGTCGTTCTCCAACACTGCTGAGCTTCGGCCTCACCAAAGGATTCAGGCTCATCGAAAGTGAGAAGACACACATCATCGGATGAGTCAAGTAACATATGGACTACAATATTGTCGTAACGATTCTGAAGTGTTCGGTACCATCTAAGCCTATCCTCGGTTTTCAATGACACATTGCTTGGTGGGGTTATGCACTCACTACCTACGGCACAATCGGTAGCACAGGTGTTTGTGTTGCTGAAAACAACGGCGTCTGTTCCCCTCTACCCAGCTCATGGCTTGGTGTTGAAACCTCTGAATTTTCATGGTGTCAATCTTCTGTAAACTGACTGGTACTGTAATGCTCAAAGAAATACTCCCTTGGCATAGAAGTATCTAACCTAGCTTCTATCTTACCTCAGTCCCTGTTTGCTCCTTCATCAAATACAATATCTCGAGTGATGTGTAATCTGTCTCCAACAGGATCAAACATCCTGTATGCCTTACTTCCGACTTTGTATCCAATGAACACCATTGGAATACTTCAACCATCAAGTTTCTTCAAATTTAGCTTTGCAATTCTGACATGACCCAAACACCCCGAAAGTACGGAAGTAATGTACAGTGAGACATCTCCCGTGCCAGGCTTTATATAGGGTCATACCCTCTAAACTTGCAGTTGGAGATAAATTCAGAATATAAAGCATTGATGGCAATCCTTTAAGCCATTCTATCTGAGTTGTTGGCCTCTCTAGCAACCAAGAATATGGCAACGGCGGCATGAGAAGCTATCCAAACCATGTGGGTGTAACATCCTGATTTTTTGGGGATTTTTAAAACCTTGAATTTAAAAATCAATTTCTGGAATTTTTCTGAATTTAAAGTAAACTTAAAAGAATTTTCAGAATTTCAAAGAATTTAATAAGATTAAATTATACTTCAACATTAGCTGAAAGTATTTTAATTGAGTTCCTTGTGTCACAAGAAATTTTCTGGAATTTTCTGAAATTAAATTAAGCTTCAAATGAATTTTTGAATTTTAAAATGAATTAATCTGAGTAAAATAAACATTAACATAAGTTGAAAATATTTTATTTGAATTCTTCGGGTCTCAAGGAATTTTCTGATATTTTTGGTGAATTTTTGGGATTTATGTGCTATTTTCTAGAGCCCCTGGAATTTTATTTGAAATTTCTGAAAAGAGCTTCATTGGGAAAATCTTTCTGGCCGCCGGATCTCCTCCCCCGCCCGCGTGTCACCAATCCGGCCCACCTCTCCCCCAGCCCGCTCCTCCTCCTACCACGCGTCGCGCGCCGCGCTCCCGCCGCAGCAGCTCTTCCCGCCGCCGCGTCGCGCGCCCGCCACTCCTAAGACGCATCCGCGCCACCTAGCCCCGCGCAAACCCTAGCGCCGCGCCCGCCCGCTCTCCGCCGTCCGATCCCTCCCCACCGCCACGTGGCGGCACCAGCCCAACCGTGCCAGCGCGTCCGACCGATCCCGCTCGCGCTCAGCCGCCGCCACCCGATCCGCCCCTAAGCCACGCGGCGTCCATCCGCGCTCGCGCCCGCGCGTAACCCTAACCCTACCGCCGCCGTATCCCGCGCATCCACGACCGCCCGATCTTCCCTCGCGTGATCTCGGCCGTCCGTGCACGCTGACCGCGTCCCGCCCGCGTCCGCGTCCGCGCCGCGTCCGGATCGGTGGCCTCGGTTCGCGTGATTTAAACGCCATCCGCTCCTCGGTTCGCGTGCACCCGCGTCATCGCCGCCCTCGCCTTCGTCCTCGCGCCCGCGCCGCCGTCGCGCTATCGCCGCCCGTGCACCTCTCCGTGCGCCTGTCCCCGTCGCCGTTGCCGAAGACCCCGCCGGTGAGCCGTCGCCGCCTCCCTCCTCGCCGTCGCCCGTGTCGCCGCTGTCGCCGCTGTCGAGACCCGAATATGCAAACTCGATCTCTCTGTGTAAACTGCACTAGTCCAGGATCACGCTAGTGCACACAGTCAAACATAGATGTCATCACAGCCATACACACGACAATAATAAAAGGAAACTCGAATATCGATAAAATATCAAAGGTACGACCTTATGGCCAAGCTTACAATAACTCTAGCCGGAAGGGCTTAACAAAATAGCAGCGGAAATCCAAAATAAAGCGTAGCGACCAATCGACAAGCCACAGGCTATCGAGTGGAGAACGAAGCCTAATCCGTGAAGTCGTCGTAGAACTCTCCTTCTGGAACCTCCTGCTGATAGTACTCCTCTCCCTCAACTGAGCAACATAGGCGTAAAGCCGTGAGTACATTGGTACTCAGCAAGTCGTTTGTAACAATAAATGCAATATAATATGTAAGGCTTACCAAAGGAGGGCTGCAAGGTTAATTTGCATAAAGGCATTTATTGATGAAATAAATTAAATAACTTGAAAGCGAAAATTAACTGAAGATAATAACAATAGATAATCAAAGGAATAAACATGAACCACTTGTGAACACCAATTCTCAAGTTAAACCAACAGTGGACTACCTGTCCACTCCCAACATAAACCACCAAGTTATACATGAAACACTAACCCTCGTGTGAAATCCCCGAGCACTGTCCATGACCGAGGACGCGGCTATTCGAATAGTTTTACACTCTGCAGAGGTTGCACAACTGTACCCACACGATGTGATTAGCCTAGGCCTAAGGAAATCACAACAAGGCCTTTACAATGCTCTACCTCAACCCAATCCCGCCCGCTGGGTTTCGTCATCACACCCCTTGCGCCACATGGAAATCAGCAACCATGTCCATCCCGATTGGCGAAATTGAATTGAAATATTACAAATTAATCAGCCAGTCCATCCCATAATAGACATGTGGTTTGCACGATTAAGCTCAGATCAATGGCGCACAAAGTTAAGTCCTTAACATTACCCGGGCGAGACTACCACATCCCCAAAGTACAATGTATTTCCCCTTTCGCACGATCACTCGCCTGAGTGCAAAACCAATTTATAACCAAGCCAACGTCACACCAATGACGTGGCACAAATTTTAATACACGTGGTACCAACCACAGTTCCATATGTCATTAATTCAAATTAATAATTTAACATGCGTGATGAGACCAATCGTAAATATAAACTGGCTAAGCAATCTAGTCGTACCAACCCATGTGATAAATAAACTAGTATCACTAATAAATCTCCCAACCTATGGTGACAAAGGCATCATGGTATTTCAAAGTGTCAAGGAGGTATAATTGCAATTGGGACAATAGCTACCTGTGCAAAGGTTTGAATAAAAATAGCAATGCAATGTAATTTAAAGCAAAATAATTAAATAATAGTTTGCAAAATTGGGTTCAACATGATCAAGGGACACGACTTGCCTTCGTTATGCTCAGCGGGGTACTCCTGGTCTTCTGGCGCGAAACCTGCTCCTCCGGAATCCGAATCTAACGAGAGAAAGCGATCAAAATAAAGAAACACATAAAATGACAAGAAAATGAACTCCAAAATTCACAAAACCAGAACCAACAGCTAGAGCTCGATTTTAGATGAATTTAGAAAAAAGAACGGGGTCAATCGGAGCTAGGACGGAGGAGAACGGGCTCCCGGAAAATTAATTCAAAATTAATTCGGGAAAATCGGAAAAGTTTCTTGTCTTTGTGAACCCGGTCCACGAAATTCGAGTCCACCGTGGACGCGTCCACGTAATGTGCACGGGGCGCGGTCGACGCGCGGGCGCGCTACCGACGTGGCAAAGAAGATATGCCGCCACGTGGCACATGCGCCGACGTGGCACCGACGTGGGTCGCCACGTGGCTCGGGCGGCTCGGCCGACGTGGCGCGCGGACGTGGCATGCCACGTGTCGTGCCACGTGGCCTAGGGGCCGACGTGGCGCGTCTTGGTGCTGCCACGTGGCTAGGCCGAGCCGGCGGCTCGGCGCGGCGACGTCGGCGGGATCCCACCGCGGACGCGGACACGCGGCCAGATTCGAGCCCTCGCCGATCCGAAGCGGCGGCGGGAGATGCGGCGCGGCGCGGCGCGGCGACGGGCGATTGGCGGCGTGGCGGTGGCGGCGCCGCGCGGCGTCGCGGCGCGCGCGGTGCTGGTGCGCGGCGAGGGCGGATCGCGCGGCAGGGCGACGCGTGGCGGCTCGCCGCGCGAGGTGTCGGGTCGCGGCGCAGACGGGCCGAGGCGAGGCGAGGGCGAGGGCGACGAGGCGACGCGCGCGAACGGCGCGGAGCTCACCCGCGGCGACACGGCGGCGGCCGCTGCTCCGGCGACCTCGGCGACGGCGAGGCGCAAAGACGGCGGCGGTGGAGCGGTTCCGGCGACGGCGGCGCGAGGGCGAGCGGAGGCGGCGGCGAGGGTTTCGCGAGCGTGCACGCGAACCGAGGGATGAACGACGTTTTATCACGCGAACCGAGGATTCGATCCGATTCTGGCGGCGCGCGCGCGCGGACGGGTTAGACGGCTAGAGATGCGCCACGCGGCAAGATCGGACGGCGGGCGCGGTTAGGGTTAGGTTAGGTTCGCGCGCGGGAGCGGCGGCCGTGATCGCGCGGCGCGCGATCGAGCGGCCGAGGGCGAAGCGGGCACGGCGGCGAGCGGGCGCTGGTGCGCCTTGCCGCTGTCGCGATGCGCGACGCGTGGCGCGGAGCGGATCGGCGTGCGGAGAAGCGCGCGCGGGAAAAGGTACGGCGGCGGCGCGGGCGCGGGATCGGGTGACGCGTGGAGGAGAGAGGGTGATCGGGCGGCTGAGGTTAAATCCTTTTCTTTTCTTTTTCCAGAAATTCAAATAAACTTCTAAAAGCTCTAGAAAATAGCAAATAAATCCCAAAAATTCACCAAAAATACCAGAAAATTCCTTGAGACCTGAGGAACACAAATAAAATATTTCCAACTTATGTTAATGTTTATTTTAATCATATTAAATCATTTAAAACTTTAAAAATTCATTTGAAGCTTCAATTAATTTCAGAAAATTCCAGAAAATTCATTTTTAAAATCCAGGCTTTAAAAATATCAGAAAAACAGGATGTTACAAACCTTACCCCCTTAAACGAGATCTCGACCCCGAGATCTGGGCCAACTAAGAGAATAGGTTCGGGAACTCCGCTCTGAGATCCTCCTCGCGCCCCTGTGGCTTCCTCCTCGGAATGGTTGCTCCACTGAACTTTGCAAAAACGGACCACTTTATTCCGGGTGACTCGCTCTGACACTTCTAAGATTTTGACTGGGTGCTCTTTGTACGACAGATCCTCCTGCAGATCAACGGCCTCAAGCGCACAACCTCCTGCAGTGCGCGAGCACTTCTTGGTGGGACACATGAAAGACGTCATGTACCCCACTGAAGGACGCAGGTAGCTCCAACTGGTAAGCAACCTCTCCCCTGCATTTCAGAATCCTGAACGGACCAACATATCTCGGTGCAAGCTTCCCTTTTAGCTGAAACCTCTTCACACCCTTGAATGGTGTGATTCTAAGATACACAAAATCGTCTGGCTCAAAACTCAGCTCTCGGCGTCTGGTATCTGCATAGCTTTTCTGTCTGGCCTGGGCAGCTTTCAACCTTTCCTGTATCAAGCGGACCTTATCCTCGCCTTCTTTCAAATGCGGGCCAAAAACTCGACCTTCCCCGTCTCTTTCCAATTGAGAGGGGTCTGCATTTCTGCCATACAATGCCTCAAACGGTGACATCGCAAACCGGCACGATAATCGTTGTTGTATGAGAACTCTGCAAAAGGTAAACAACTGTCCCACTTAGACCCATGATCAAGCACACAGGCTCTTAACATGTCCTCTAGAATCTGATTAACTCGCTCTGTCGACCATGCGTGCGGGATGATATGTTGTCTCGAATTCGGTGAGTTCCCATAGCTTTATGGAAACTACCCCAAAACGGGAGGTGGCTGCGATCCACGATCTGACACAATCTTTTTGGGCACACCATGCAAACTGACGATCCTGGACATATATAGCTCTGCCAATCTGTCACCACTGTAAGTCGTCTTAACTGGAATGAAATGAGCAACCTTGGTCAATCTGTCCACAATGACCCAAATCGAATCATAGCCCTCTTTGGTCTTAGGTAGACCGACTATGAAGTCCATACCAATTTCTTCCCACTTCCACTCGGGAACTTTCAATGGTCAGAGCAAACCCGCAGTCTCTCGTGCTCGCTTTACTCTCGACAAACATCACAAAGGGCTACATACTCGCGATCTCACGCTTCATGCTTGGCCACCAATACTTATCCTTAATGTCTGGTACATCTTGGTACTGCTGGATGAATCGAATCTGATGACTCATGAGCCTCTTTTAACAACACATCCTTTAGTTCTTGCTTGTTGGGCACACACAAACGCTACTTGAACCACAAGGTTCCCTGGTCATCCACTGAAAATCCTGACTCTTTACCTTCACTTAAGTTCTTTCTGATCTGCTGAAATGCCTCATCCTCAGACTGAGCCTAGCGAATCTGACCATCCAAAGTAGGCTGCATCTCCATAGCTGCCAAAAATCCTGGCTCAACCAACTCAAGGCTAAGCTTCAAATTCGCATGCAAAGTCGGGGTGACTCTCTCGAACCATCACCGAATTGCGATACCTTTCGCTCAAGGCATCCGCAACAACATTAGCTTTTCCGGGATGATAATGTATGCCCACATTATAATCCTTTATCGCTCTAACCAGCTCCTCCGCTCGAGGTTAAGCTCGGATGGGTAAAGATGTATTTGGACTCTTATGATCCGTAAACCTCACATCGGTTACCCATCAAATAATGACGCCAAATCTTTAAAGCATGCACTACGGCTGCCAACTCTAAATCATGGGTAGGGTAGTTCTCCTCATGCGGTCTCAACTGGCGTGAGGCATAGGCTACCACTCTCTTGTCTTGCATCAAGACACAACCCAAACCTTTGCGCGAGGCATCGCAAAATATCTCAAAATCCTTATTAATATCAGGCAACACAAGCACTGGGGCTGTGGTCAAACTCTCCTTAAGTTTCTGAAAACTTTTCTCACATTCTGGCGTCCAAGTGAATTTCTTTTCCTTTTTAAGCAACTGCGTGAGGGGTCTGGCCACACTGGAAAATCCCTCAATAAAGCGACGGTAGTATCCTGCCATACCCAGAAAACTCCTGACTTGGGTAACTGAAGTGGGTGACTGCCAATCCAAAACATCACTTACTTTCCCTAGGTCAACTGCGACTCCTTCTGCTGTCAACACATGCCCTAGAAAGGCGACTTTCTTCATCCAAAACTCACATTTGCTGAACTTTGCATACAACTGATTATCTCTCAATTTCGCAATGCTAATCTCAAGTGCTCTGATGTTCCTCCTCATTCTTGGAATATATCAAAATGTCGTCAATGAACACAACGACAAACTTGTCCAAATATTCCATAAACACCTTATTCATCAAATACATGAAATAGGCTGGAGCATTAGTCAAACCAAATGACATCACTGTGAACTCGTATAGACCATAACGAGTCGAGAAGGCTGTCTTGGGTATGTCCTCCTTGCGTATCCTCATCCGATGATATCCCGATCTCAAGTCAATCTTGGAGAACACTCGCTCCCTTAAGCTGGTCAAACAGTCATCGATCCCGGGCAGAGGGTACTTATTTTTGACGGTGACCTCATTAAGTGCTCAGAGTCCACACACATGCGCCGACTACCATCCTTTTCTTGACGAACAACACCGCGCTCCCACGGGACGAACTCGGTCCGATGTAACCCTTATCCAATAGCTCCCGAATTTGCTTCTTCAACTCGCTAAATCATTGGCCGCATCCGATAGGGTCTCTTGGAAATCGGAGCGGTACCGCACAAGCTCAATCGAAACTCAACCTCCTCTCTCGTGGCATACCGGAAGGTCATTCGAAACACGCCGGGTACTCTCGACAACCGTACACCCTCCAACTGGATTACCTTGCTCGCAAATCATGACCGCTCGCCGACACTCACCGCTGCGAATCGCACCTTAACTCCGTCTCAATTGGTTAAGGTCACCGCTCGCTCCCACAGCCTAACATCGCCGCCGCTTCTAAAGCCAATCCATTCCCAAGATTACATCTAGGGACCGCATATCCAACAAAATCAAGTCGGCCTCGAACTCAATTCCTCGAATGGTTATCCTAACTCTGGACAACCTAGGTTGGATCTCAACTCGGATCCGAGGATTGGATTAAAAGAAGCAGATCCAAGAGCAACATTTTCAATTGTTGCTTTAAAGCAAAACTCCAGAAACAAACGAACGCGGCTCGTAATCAAATAAAGCGGTGGCAGAATCGAATGTACGAAACGCATCGATCACAACGTCCGGTGCTGCTCGGGCATCCTCTCGCGTGACGTGGTTCTCCGACCTCTCACCACCGGCGCCCCGCCGGCCTCGACGATGCCGGGGTGCTCCTCGCCCCGCTCCCGGGTAGGGGTACGACCGGTGTGGCTCCCAAGTCCAGCGAATCGCGCGGGGCTCGCCTCGAGGGCACTTGCTAGCATAGTGTCCCACCTCATGACACTTGAAGCAAGTGACGGACGCCGCTGAATTATTGCTCTTCTGCGCCGCTGTCCATCGGAACTACCGTGACGCCGCCCCGACCAGCCCAGCGCGCGTGTCCGAGCCGGGTCCAAATCTCAAGCTCGCCGCTGCCGCCGCTCTTTGGCGCTCGTGGCAGGTGGTAGGAACCAAAACGAGGCCTCGAGATCTGGTGTGACTGTGATCCCTGCTGGATCAACCTCCTCTTGCGAGACTCTCGAGCTCGCGCGACTCTCCTCGATGAGAATGGCCTTATCCACCAACTCACGGCGGCATAGTCGTTGTTTCACGACTTGCACCTTCAAAGCTGGGTTCAAACCTTTCTTGAACCTCTTCTGGCGAGCTGCATCTGTTGCTACATCCTCTGGCGCGTAGTGAGCCAACTGAGTGAATTTATTGAGATATTCACTCACTGACAGGTTCCTCTGCTGGAACTCCCGAAACTCATCCTTCTTCATCTCGACCACTCCATCCATGACATGAGCGGTATGGAAAGCCTTGGCGAATTCCTTCCAAGTGATGTTGTGCTGGTTCTCATGGGCGGCACAGTAGTTCTCCCACCATTCTGCTGCTGGTCCCTCAAGCTGATGTGCTACATACAAAACCTTCTCCCTGTCGGTGCACTTAGCCAAGTTCAGTTTCTTCCAATCGACGGACCCAATCGTCGGCCTCCAAAGGCTCGACGAACCGAGAAAACAGCGGTCTCGTCCTCATGAACTCGTGATAGCCTGGTCTGGCCGACGAGGTGCTTGGTGGTGGTATGGCTCTCGTGCTTTGTCGCTGCATCATAGTCCGCATACCCGCATCATGGTCCGCATCATCGAGTCCGGGCCATCAAGAACCGATCGAGGCAGGATCAAGGTAGGTGGCACCGCCGCGCAAAGATCGTTCTCCGGGTCTGGTTCCCCGATTGCGGTGGAGTTCCGGTATCAACCATCTTGCTCAAAAGAAAACAATCACGATCGACCAAAGGTGAAAGACGAGAGGGTAAATGCGTCTAAGGGGTTTTGCTTAATGGAGACCTAACTAAACAAACACTTAGCCAAAAGGCTAACTAAGAAATGAACAAAAATAAACTCCATTAAAAGATTTGACATGATCGCAATATAATGCTTTTAAGGCAATATTTGCAGCTCACATCACACTCAAGCGCAAATAAAATCCAACGTGTCTACTCGCACTATCTACTCAAGGCTCCCACCGGTCCCGACAAATAGGGTACACCGCTATCGCCCTCGAATCGCAGAGACAACCCACGAGTTGCGGATCGGCGCGATCGCTTCTCTCGATCGGGGTGGAGGAACCGACCGAGGTAAGCGCGACGGTCTCGGTGATACGACGCTCTCCTCGGGGCTCGGCGGTGTAGGCGACGGTAGAGGTCTCGCGATCGCGGTCGGGCTCCTCCTGCATCGCTCGTAGTCTCGGTGGCTCCGCATCGCTCCTTGAACTTCCGGACGAGTCCGCCATGTTGATCTTGTATAGCTTGCAAAGTCGACGGATGGCTTTGTGCGCAACTCCTCAGCCGACATCTCCCACCGCACGGTGTTCTTGAAATCGTGATGTAGCACCGCTGCCGACTCGGGTGGTGAAGTATAGCCCGAGATGCTCCCGATCGTTGGCCTTTTGCTTCTCATCCTTGGTGAGGTAGACGGCGATCTCTTAAATCCGAGGCCCGCATAGTGA
The DNA here is from genome assembly GCA_036346265.1 of Melocanna baccifera. Taxonomy (NCBI): domain Eukaryota; kingdom Viridiplantae; phylum Streptophyta; class Magnoliopsida; order Poales; family Poaceae; genus Melocanna; species Melocanna baccifera. Next base: position 23,037 of record JAYEVJ010000412.1, read on the forward strand.
GTAACGCGTAGAAGTGACCTCCATCCTCCTGTCGGGCTGTAGGAAGTTTGGGACATCTAATGCATTTATAAAGGAAAGATCAGTTTATAACTTTAGGAAAACAAATTTTGCAAGAGTTGGGGCGAGGGACAAGAATCCTTAAGAATGAGGTAAGAAGATAGAGATATTACTAAATATCAAGTTTAGTTGGTTTGATTTAGAAAAATAAATTTTTGGGTTACAACCAATTTAACTAGGGCTTCGTCCTACAGTCGATATGGCTCTGATACCATCTCTGTCGAGACCCGAATATGCAAACTCGGTCTCTCTGTGTAAACTGCACTAGTCTAGGATCACGCTAGTGCACACAGTCAAACATAGATGTCATCACAGCCATACACACGACAATAATAAAAGGAAACTCGAATATTGATAAAATATCAAAGGTACGACCTTATGGCCAAGCTTACAATAACTCTAGCCGGAAGGGCTTAACAAAATAGCAGCGGAAATCCAAAATAAAGCGTAGCGACCAATCGACAAGCCACAAAGCTATCGAGTGGAGAACGGCCTAATCCGTGAAGTCGTCGTAGAACTCTCCTTCTGGAACCTCCTGCTGATAGTACTCCTCTCCCTCAACTGAGCAACATAGGCGTAAAGCCGTGAGTACATTGGTACTCAGCAAGTCGTTTGTAACAATAAATGCAATATAATATGTAAGGCTTACCAAAGGAGGGCTGCAAGGTTAATTTGCATAAAGGCATTTATTGATGAAATAAATTAAATAACTTGAAAGCGAAAGTTAACTGAAGATAGTAACAATAGATAATCAAAGGAATAAACATGAACCACTTGTGAACACCAATTCTCAAGTTAAACCAACAGTGGACTACCTGTCCACTCCCAACATAAACCACCAAGTTATACATGAAACACTAACCCTCGTGTGAACTCCCCGAGCACTGTCCATGACCGAGGACGCGGCTATTCGAATAGTTTTACACTCTGCAGAGGTTGCACAACTGTACCCACACGATGTGATTAGCCTAGGCCTAAGGAAATCACAACAAGGCCTTTACAATGCTCTACCTCAACCCAATCCCGCCCGCTAGGTTTCGTGATCACACCCCCTTGCGCCACATGGAAATCAAGAACCATGTCCATCACGATGGCGTAATTGAATTGAAATATTACAAATTAATCAGCCAGTCCATCCCATAATAGACATGTGGTTTGCACGATTAAGCTCGATCAATGGCGCACAAAGTTAAGTCCTTAACATTACCCGGCGAGACTACCACATCCCCAAAGTACAACCGCATTTCCCTTTATCGCACGATCACTCGCCCGAGTGCAAAACCAATTTGTATAACCAAGCCAACGTCACACCAATGACGTGGCACAAATTTTAATACACGTGGCACCAACCACGCTCCATATGTCATTAATTCAAATTAATAATTTAACATGCGTGATGAGACCAATCGTAAATATAAACTGGCTAAGCAATCTAGTCGTACCAACCCATGTGATAAATAAACTAGTATCACTAATAAATCTCCCAACCTATGGTGACAAAGGCATCATGGTATTTCAAAGTGTCAAGAAGGTATAATTGCAATTGGGACAATAGCTACCTGTGCAAAGGTTTGAATAAAAAAATAGCAATGCAATGTAATTTAAAGCAAAATAATTAAATAATAGTTTGCAAAATTGGGTTCAACATGATCAAGGGACATGACTTGCCTTCGTTATGCTCAGTGGGTACTCGGTCTTCAGCGCGAACCCGCTCCTCCGGAATCCGAATCTAACGAGAGAGAAAACGACTGAAAACAAAGAAACACATAAAATGACAAGAAAATGAACTCCAAAATTCACAAAACCAGAACCAACAGCTAGAGCTCGATTTTAGATGAATTTAGAAAAAAGAACGGGGTCAATCGGAGCTAGGACGGAGGAGAACGGGCTCCCGGAAAATTAATTCAAAATTAATTCGAGAAAATCGGAAAAGTTATTGCGGCTGTGAACCCGGTCCACGAAATTCGAGTCCACCGTGGACGCGTCCACGAATAAATGCACGGGGCGCGGTCGACGCGGGCGGGGCGCTACGACGCGGGCAAAGAAGATATGCCGCCACGTGGCACATGCCGACGTGGTACCGACGCGGCCGCCACGTGGCTCGGGGCGCTCGGCCGACGTGGCGCCGACGTGGCATGCCACGTGTCGTGCCACGTGTTTAGGGCTGACGTGGCACGCGCCGTGCTGCCACGTGGCTAGGCCGAGCTGGTGGCTCGGGCGCGGCGGCGCGGCGGGATCCGACGGCGGAACGCGACACGCGGCGATCGAGCCTCGGCAGATCCGAGCGGCAGCGGGATTGATGCGGCGCGCGCGGCGACGGCGATTGGGGACGCGTGGCGCTCGCCGCTGGCGCCGCGCGCGCGCGGCGCGGTGCGCGCGGCGAGCGGCGGATCGCGCGCGGCGGCGACGCGTGGTCGCTCGGAGGGCGGATCGGCGACGTGGCGGCGCCGCCGCGCGAGGCGTCGGTCGCGGCGCGCGGGCGCAGACGCGCCGAGGCGAGGCGAGGCGAGGGCGAGGGCGACCGGAGGCGACGCGGCGAACGCAGCGCGGAGCTCACCGGCGGCGACGCTGGCGGCGGCCGCCGCCCGCGACTCGGCGACGGCGAGGCGCAAAGACGGGCGGCGGTGGAGCGGTTCCGGCGACGGCGCGGCGCGAGGGCGAGCGAGGCGGCGGCGAGGGTTTCGCGAGCGTGCACGCCAACCGAGGGATGAACGCACGCTTTATCACGCGCGAACCGAGGGATTCGATCCGATTCTGGCGACGGCGCGGCGCGGACGGTTAGACGGCTAGGATGCGCCACGCGGCAAGATCGGACGGCGGGCGCGTTAGGGTTAGGGTTCGCGCGCGCTGAGGAGCGAGCGGCTGTGGACGCGCGGCGCGCGATCGAGCGGCCGAGGGCGAGCGGGCACACGGCGCGACGGCGCGCTTGGTGCCGCCGCCGCGTCAGCACGATGCGCGACGCGTGGCGCGGAGCGATCGAGGCGCGGCGGAAGCGCGCGCGGAAAAGGTGTGGCGGCGCGCGCGGGCGCAGGATCGGGTGACGCGTGGAGGAGAGAGGGTGATCGGCTACCGAGGTTAAATCCTTTTCTTTTCTTTTTCCAAATTCAAATAAACTTCTAAAAGCTCTAGAAAATAGCAAATAAATCCCAAAAATTCACCAAAATACCAGAAAATTCCTTGAGACCTGAGGAACACAAATAAAATATTTCCAACTTATGTTAATGTTTATTTTAATCATATTAAATCATTTAAAACTTTAAAATTCATTTGAAGCTTCAATTAATTTCAGAAAATTCCAGAAAATTCATTTTAAAATCCAGCTTTAAAAATCTCGGAAAAACAGGATGTTACACCCATGAGTCGCCGGACGCAACTACGCGCGTTGCCTGGCCCGCGACCGCCCGCAAGGCTCGCGCTCGCGCGGCGACGCCAAGCAAGCAAGGCCGCCACATGTCACCAATCCACCCCGCACCGCGCAATCCCCGCCGTCCAACCCGCGCGCTCGTCCACCCCGCACCGCGCAATCCCCGCCCTAGCCAACGTGGCATGCCACGTGTTGGCCACGTCAGCCGATACCCGACCCCGTGTGCAACGTGGCAGCCACGTCAGCACCACATCATCCCCCCCATGCCACGTGGCGGCATATGCGCACGCCACGTCAACCCTAGCAGCCGCGTCAGCACCGCCGCCCGCATGGCACTGTTATGTGGACCGGGTCCACGGTGGACTCAGTATTCCGTGCGCCGGGTCCACAGCACAGTAATATTTCCGATTTATCCCGATTTAATATTAGATTTTTCTTCCGAGAGCCCGTTCTCCTCCGTCCTAGCTCCGATTGACCCCGTTCTTTTTTCTAAATTCATCTAAAATCAAGCTCTAGCTGTTGGTTCTGGTTTGGTGAATTTTGAAGTTCACTTGCTTATCATTTTATGTGTTTCTTTGGTTTCGATCGTTTTCTCTCGCTAGATTCGGATTCCAAAGGAGCAGGTTTCGTACCCGAAGATCAGGAGTACCTAGCTGAGCATAACCAAGGCAAGTAGTGTCCTTTGAACATGTTGAACCCAGTTTGCAATCTATTATTTATTTATTTTGTTTTAAATTACATTGCATCGCTACTTTTACTCAAACCTTGTATCTGGTAGTTATCGTCTCAATTGATTTCAGCCCTCCTTGATAATTTGGAACATCATGATACCCTTGTCACCATAGGTTGGGAAATATACTAGTGATGCTAGGTATTTGTCACATGGGCTGGTACGATAGAATGCTTAGCCATGCGTATAGTCTCAATTTGGGTTTAACATCGCATGTGAATTATAAATTTGACTTAAAGAGATATGGAACTGTGGTTGGTGCCACGTGTATTAAAATTTGTGCCATGACGTTGGTGCGTCATCGGCGATGGTTATACAAACTGGTTTTGCACTTGGGCGAGTGATCGTGCAGTAAAGGGGGGAAGTGTTGGAACACTTCGAGGGATGAGATAGTCTCGCCCGGGTAATGATAAGGACTTAACTTTGTGCGCCATTAATCTGAGCTATACCGTGCAAACCACATGTCTGGTATGGGATGGACCTGGCTGACTAATTTGGGATATTTCAACTTTAATCTTGCCATTGAGATGAACATGGTTGCGGATTTCCATGTGGCGCAAGGGGGGTGTGATGCGAAACCCTAGCGGGCGGATTAAGTTGTAACTGAACTTTGTAAAGGCCTTGTTGTGATTTTCTTTAACGTGAGGATTATCACATCGTGTGGGTACAGTTGTGCAACCTCTGCAGAGTGTAAAACTATTCAAATAGCCGCGTCCTCGGTCATGGACAATGCTCGGTGATTTCACACGAGGGGTAGTTATTTCTGAAAACTTGTGAATGGAAGTGGACAGGTGTTCACTGTTGGTTTAGCTTATGGATGGGAGGTCCATAAGCGGTTGGTTTAGCTTATGGATGGGAGATCCAAAAGTGGTTTGTTAGCTTGTGGATGGGAGGTCCGCAAGTGGTATGTCAATTCCTTTGGTTATTTACTTAATTACTGTTTTACTTAAAGTTCGTCTTCAATCTATTATTTGTATTTCAACTGTCTTTTATGCAAATTAACCTTTCAGCCATCCTTTGGTAAGCCTTGCATACTATATTGCATTCATTTGTTACAAACGACTTGCTGAGTACCAATGTACTCACGGCTTTATGCCCAATGTTGCTCAGTTGAGGAAGAGGAGTATCACCAGCAGGAGGTTCCAGAAGGAGAGTACTTCGACGACTTCGCGGATTAAGCTTCGTTCTCCACTCGATAGCCTGTGGGCTTGTCGATTGGTCGCTACGCTTTATTTTGGATTTCCGCTGCTGCTTTTGTTAAGCCTTCGGGCCAATTTATTGTAAGCTTGACCATAAGGTCGTACTTTTTGAGATTTATCGATATTTGAGCTTTCCTTTATTTTATCGTGTATATGATTGTGATGATATCTATGTTTAACTGTGTGCACTAGCATGATTCTGGGACTAGTGCAGAATACACAGGGAGTCCGGATTTGCATATTCGGGTCTCGACAATTTCTGAAGATTCTCTTGTATGGTACGGTAAGAAGAAAATACGTAGGGGAAAAAGGGTAAAAAAATATATGATATTAAGTCTAAGAAAGAGCCTAAGTTGTTGGTAACAGGGATATAAAATTAAGAAAAATGTATTGTGAGTAATGCATACTTATAGGAGAATACTTTTTTTAGTGAAACGGGTTTTTTTTTTGTTTTACAGTTAGAAAGCATATATTTGTTTACATTTGGAAAAGCGCTATGCTTAATAAGCAGATAAAAGTAGTAAGTAAAACTGTGAAGAAAGAGAAATCTTCTAAAAGAGAGAGTGTCGGGACCCGAAACAACAACTCCGAGTCCCTCTGTGTAAATCGCACTATCCCAGGAAAAGCTAGTGCACACAGGTTTAACAGCAATGTATATCATGCAAAAATAACCACGAGATATTATTAAACGAAAATACAGCCTTAAGGCCAAGTCTTACAATAAGGGCACAAGGCCAACAAAATAAACAAAAACAATGGAAAGATACTAAAGGTGGCAAAGACACCCATCCAACCTCCCACAGCGAATGATCAGAAGACGCGCCCTACTACCAAGTAGTCCTCACCGTCGTGAGTCGCCTCAAGTCCGCAACAGATTTAGCAAGGTGAGTCTGTATACTCCCAAGGTAAGCAAGTAGATGCTTACGCAAGTTACACCAGGAATTATAACAGAGTTGATGCATGCATAAGGGATTTCAAAGGAAAGCTTAATAGTAGGCTCCAACCCACACTAACCTATCCACGGGAATCCACCCGGACCAGAACCAAGACTGCTATTCGTTTGCTCAAAAACCAAGTTTTTATAAAATCCAAGTCTAATCTGTGACAACTTTACTCAGCATGTCTATGACCGTGGACACGGCTATCTAGATAGGTTTTTAACTCTGCAGAGGTGTACAACTTTACCCATAAGACATTCCCTCTCACTTGAGCCACGCGATAAACACACTACCTTAGGTGTGCGGCGGAGAGTTCATGACAAGGCTGTTCCGATGATCCATCGCCAAAATAATCACGCCGCCACTAAGGTTTCACCACAACTCGAATCCACGAGTTGGAGCCCCCTCTGGTGCCATGTGAGACTTCCCACAGCCTACGCCACGCTCACATTCAGCCTATAGCGAGACTATGTTTGGAACTTCACAAATTACTTAGCCAGGTCCGTCCCATACCGGACTTGTGGTAGTACGAAGTGACTTCGTAAAATGAATCATAGAAACGGTCCTTATGTTGGTTTAGGCTCAACCACATTTCCCCCGTGCACGATAATCAACCAGGTGTCACCAAACACGAGGCATACCGGCACCCGCCACCTAACCATTAGCCTAAGTCCAAATCATAAGTTTCTATTTTCATTTTTAAACAATTCACAGAAAATTCAAAACAAAATTCAAATGAAATCCAAATAACTTCCAAAAATTATAAAATAAACTGGGAGACAGAATTTTGAATTTTGGATGTGGACTAACAATTCTTGGAAAGGGATTGAGGCTTTTAAAAGAAATTGGAAATTTTAATTTAAATTTAAATCTTGGGATTACAAAATATATTCAAACAAAATTTAAATAAATTTCAAAATTATTCCAGAAATGGATAGAGCATGATTTTAGAAAAATTTAGAAATTTGAATGGGTCAATTTGGAGTTAAAATGCAAAAGTTATAGCCTTCCAAAGTTTAAATTCAAAATAAAAGAAAAAGGGTATTTTCTGGATTTATTTTTAAACCGAAAAGGATTTATGGCGTCAGCACGAATTATTTTTCTATAGGAAAATACAGATTATGACGTCAGCCCTACGGTTAAAATATTTGGGCAGAGGCTGACATGTGGGGCCCGGGTGTCGTGGACCGAGTCCATGGACCCGAGAGGTGGGTGAGGTGGCAGGCGGGCGCTCAGGGCCGAGAGTGGCGCTGACGTGGCACCAGCTGGCGGCCACGCCTGCTGCCACCTCAGCCCGGCGGCTGACGGGGCGGGCGGCCGACGGTGGCGCACGGGGACCGATGGACGCCGGCGCTCCGGTGAGCGGCGGCGCTGGCCGGTGGTACCAAAATGAAGAGGGGCACGCGGGGATCACTCGGGTACCTTCTGCGACGCTCGGGGATGACCGGAACGGAAGATCGGCGGAGAGGGGCGGCGGTCGGAGGAGGGTTCACGGCGGCGGAGAGGTTCCGGCGACGCAGCAGCTCGGGGGAGAGGTCGCCGGTGTTCGCCTGGGCACCAGCAAGGTCGGGGAGGCACCAGCAAGGAGCGGGGAAGCACGAGGCGGCGGCGCTTGCTCGCCGGAGTTGCTGATGGCCGGCGGGTAGAAACAAGCGCAGGGGGGCTCCGAAGCTCAATTTCGCGAATTGGAGGCACGAGGGGTGGCGGTGTGGGTAGAGGGACCTCGGGGCACCACTTTTATAGGCTGGGGAGGAGGGTAACGGCCGCGCGAAGTCCGCCGGAGTGCAACGGGCGGGTAGGATGAATGCGCCGGTGAAGGGGGGCGTAATTGGGGACTTTATGCCTGCAACGGATCGGGGATGGGTTAATTTGAATCTGCGGTGATGCGGGGGAATGAATTGGCAAGAAACCGAAGCTTTCAAAGCTTCGGTTTTCAATCAATGGCGGCGGCAGCGGCGGTGATCGCGCGAAGAAGAAAGGAAAGGGGCGGGGCGAAGGGCCCGACAGTGGGCCCACACGCCGAGAGAAGAAAAACGGAAAGGACGGGGGGCGATGGTCGGATGAGCAACAAGTGGCGGAGGGGAAGGATGCGGGCTGTTGGATCCGAGCGAAGCGGTAAGTGACCACGGACGGTCGAGAGGCAATCCAAAGAACGGGTTCGGATCCGACCGATTAGGTGCTTTAAGTGATCGAACGGCCGCGATTGAAAGCGCCAACGAGGGGCGGTGCGGATCACGCGACGCGCGTCGGCAGGAGCGAGGGGAAGGCGGGTGAACGGACGATGCCGCGAGCGGCCGGGATTGACTTGGCCGGGAGCGGACGGTGAGATACGCGAACACGGTCGCGCGAGAGAGGGAAGGCGGGATGAGGGTTTAAGTTAGATCGACGGCCGAGGGGAATCCGGCGGCGGGGGCTCCGATGGTCGACACGCGCAGCCCGAGGGAGGTTTGGGATTTTAATTTCCTTTTGATTTCGAAATGCTATTTAGCTTTAGAAAACTTAAAAATACCAAATAAATTTTGAAAATCCAGAAAAATTCAGAGAACATTCTGGGACTAATTGGGACTTAATAAAAATATTTTCCACCCAATTTGATAAGTATATTTTGAAAAAGCACAATTTGACTTAAAAGGGAAGTTTTTAATTCTTTATAAAATTCTGAAAATTAATATAATTACAGATTTGACTTTAGGAAAGTGAAATACACTTGTTTGATTTACAAGAAATGTAATGAACTTAATTTGATCTTTTAGTAGCAGAAGTTTTTAATTTTCTTTAAATCAGGACTTTGAAATAACTCCAGAAAAAAAAATCCAATAAATTCCAGAATTGATTTTTAATAAAGGAACAAAATTTTGGGATGTTACAAACCTACCTCTTAAAGGAAATCTCCTCGAGATTTGCAATCGCTAGCAAAAGAGATGGGGATGGTGGTCTTTAAATCTTCTTCTCGCTCCCGTGGCTTCGTCTTTGGTGTGGTTGCTCCACCGAACCTTGCGTAACTGATGGTCTTCCTTCCGTCCGACGCTCTTGTCTCGAGAATCTTGATTGGTTGCTCCTGGTAGGTGAGGTCATCCCGAGGTCCAAGGTTTCAGCGGCTTGTCTCAGAGGTACCCGGAGGCACTTCTTTAACTGTGAGACATGAGAGACAATGTGCACCCCTGACATGCTTGGCGACAAGTCTAACTGATAAGCGACTGCACCTCTTCGGTCCAGAATCTTGAAAGGGCCCACATATCGTGGTGCTAGTTTCCCTCTAACTTGAAACCTTTTTACACCTCTGAGTGGGGACACTCTAAGATAGACGTAGTCCCCGACCTCAAAGGTCAAATCTCGGCGACGGTTGTCCGCATAACTCTTCTGTCGAGATTGGGCTATCTTCAGTCTGTCCCTGATCTTCTTCACTTTATCTTCTGCGTCTTGCAGCAGGTTTGGTCCAACTTCTTGTGGTTCACTTTGCTGATCCCAAAACAAGGGTGTCCTGCACTTTCGTCCATACAAGGCTTCAAGGGTGCCATCGCAGATCGCTTGGTAACTATTATTGTACGAGAACTCTGATAGGCAATGATCGGTCCCACTGTTTCAAAGTCCAGAGTACAAGCTCTCAAAGATATCCTTGAGCACTTGATTAACTCTCTCGCTTGACCATCTGCTTGGGGTGGTAAGCTGCATCAAACCGAGCTTACTCCCTAACTCTTCATGCGACTTCGCGAGAATCGAGAAGTGAACCGACTTCCTCGACCGACACTATTATCTTGGGAACGCCATACAGGCACACAATCTGGGACATGTATAGCTCGGCTAATTTACTCCCGGAGTAAGTGGTCTTGACTGGTATAAAGTGAGCCACTTTAGTTAACCGGTCTATGATCACCCAGATTGAATCATAACCCGATTGTGTCCTTGGGAGTCCGGTTATGAAATCCATACCGATTTCTTCCCACTTCCATTCTGGTATAGGCAGGGGTTGCAAGAGTCCAGCTGGCCTTTGATGTTCGGCTTTGACTCGTTGGGACAGGTATCGCAGCTTCAATAAACTCGCTATTTCTCTCTTCATACTAACCCACCAATATTTTTCCCTTAGGTCCTGGTACATCTTGGTACGACCTGGGTGGATTGAGTATGGGGTGTCATGGGCTTCTTTCAGAATCATGGTTTTGATTTCCTGATTATTTGGCACACAGATGCGGTTCTTGAACCAAATAAAGCACTCATGTTCGTCTTCATCAACCCCGGGTCTTGCCCCTTCTCATATTCTTTTTGATTTCCTGGATATCCTCGCCAACCTTCCGAGCTTCCATAATTTGATCAGCAAGCCGTGTTGTATCTCCGTGGTGGTGAGGATGTTTGGTCTCATCGATTTAGACTTAGACGGCGACTCCTTCCCCAAGTCGGTCCGGTCTTCTTCCGATATCACCATGTTTGCATAAGACTTCTGCTAAGGCATCGGCTACAACATTCGCTTTCGTGGTGGTAATGTATACCGATGTCGTAGTCCTTTATCAACTCCAACCATCTTCGCCTCAAAGTTGAGTTCTACCGGGTGAAGATATACTTCAAACTCTTATGGTCCGTGTACACTTCACAATGGTTACCGATAAGATAGTGGCGCCGATTTTTAAGGCGTGCACTCATCATCGCGCTAACTCTAAGTCATGAGTAGGATAATTTCACTCATGAGGCTTGAGTTGGCGGGATGCGTAGGCTACCACTTTACCTTCTTGCATCAGGACACAGCCTAAGCCTAGGCGGGAGGCGTCACAGAAAACCTCGAAGCCTTTATGTACGTCCGGCAAAACAAGCACGGGCGCTGAAACCAATCTTTTCTTAAGGGTTTGAAAACTCTACTCACAAGCCTTCGTCCATTCGAACTTCTTCTCCTTTTTCAGCAACTGGGTCATTGGCTTGGCTGTCTCGGAGAACCCTGCTATGAACCGACGATAATAACCCGCAAGTCCAAGAAAGCTCCTGACTTTTGTTACGGACTTTGGTGGCTTCCACTCCATTACTGCTTCTACCTTGGAAGGATCTACAGCGATTCCTTCGGCTGTCACGATATGTCCGAGGAAGGCAACCTCTTTTAGCCAGAATTCACATTTGCTGAACTTGGCAAAGAGTTGATGCTCTTGAAGCTTTTCCAACGTTATTCGGAGATGCTGCTCATGCTCTTCTTCATTCTTGGAGTAGATGAGGATGTCGTCGATGAAGATTACTACAAACTTGTCCAAGTATTTCATGAATACACTGTTCATCATACTCATGAAGTAGGCTGGTGCATTGGTCAGTCCGAATGACATGACCGTGAACTCATAATGTCCATATCTAGTGGAGAAGGCAGTCTTGGGGATGTCCTCTTCACGAATCTTCAACTGATGGTATCCTGATCGCAGATCAATCTTGGAGAAGATACCGGCTCCTTTCAACTGATCGAACAGGTCATCGATCCTGGGGAGGGGGTATTTATTCTTGATGGTGACGTCGTTGAGTGCTCTGTAGCCCACACATAGCCTCAAACTCTCATCCTTTTTCTTGACGAACAGGACAGATGCTCCCCAAGGTGACGAACTGGGTCGGATGTACCCTTTGTCTTCCAATTCCTTGAGTTGTTTCTTCAATTCTGCTAACTCGTTAGCAGGCATCCGATATGGTCTCTTAGAAATTGGGGCAGTGCCTGGGACTAGGTCAATTACAAACTCGATTTCCCTATCCAGTGGCATTCCTGGCAGTTCCTCGGGAAAAACATCTGGGTACTCCCTTACGATCGGCACTTCCTCCAAGACTTGAAGATGGAAAAGGGCACATTCTTCTGCCTTCGGGATTTGAGGAGAGAAGATCACTTCTATGCCTTGGTTATTGGTGAGGGTGATGGATCTGGTAGCGCAATCGATCTGTCCTCGATTCTTGGCTAACCAGCTCATCCCGAGAATGACATCTAATCCTTGCGATTCCAAAACCAAAAGATCGGCTAGGAATCGGGTCCCGTCTATGAGCAATTCCACTTTGGGGCACAAGGTCCCTGCTCTCATTTCTGCTCCAGGGGAGTGAACTATCATAGGGTTGCTAAGGGTTACCCTGCCCAGCCCATGTTATCCACAAAAGTTTTTGATACAAATGAATGTGATGCTCCGGAATCGAAAAGGACTGATGCTGGTACTGAATTGACAAGGAACATACCCAGCACGACGCCCGTGCACTCGAGTTTCTTCACCGTCACGTGGTTCACTCTCCTTGACGAAGGTCCGCGCTTTGCTGCCCTCGTTACGACTTCCGAGGCTCTCGGTTGCCGCCGCTTGAATCTTCTTGGGGCACGCCTTGGCAAAGTGCCCGGTTCCTCTGATAAGAGTAGCAGTTAATCCGCCGGTTGTGATCGCTTCTTCGCACTGCCACCGTTGTTGGGGTGCGGTTGCTTTGGAATCGCTGGCGGTTGGCCCGGAACGGCGGGCGGTCAAGTTGAGGACTTGAACTCGCTTGATCGTTCTTGAAGTTGCTGCCTCGGGTCGAACTTGTTTGAGTGCGGAGGAGTGGTGCGAGTCTTGAAAGAACCTCCGAGTTGTTCCTCCGTCCGCCATTCTTTTCTTCCGCGATTCCATTTCCATGTGCTTGTTCTCTGGCGGATGGCCTTATCGACTAGCCGGTGGAAGTCAAGATAGTCACCCGATATCACCGCACCGATATGTTGTCATTTAGGCCCTCCATGAACCTTTCTTGCTTGGCCTCGCCTAAGCCACATCTTCCTGCATAGCGGCCGCTTGGTTGAACTTTTCCACGCACTCATTGTGAAGACGACTCCCTTGGCGCAGGCTCAACTCCTTCTTTTCAGTGCCATGGTGCCGTGGGGATGTGAGCCTTGCGTAAAGCTTTGCTCGAACTCGCTCCACGCCACCGTCTCGTGGGTTGGCGTGCGGCGGTGAAAGTATCCCACCATTGAGACGCGGGCCCATTCGGTGATGGGAGGCGAACAGACTCGCTCGATCGGTGCACCGCAAGATGTCCACTTCTTGCCAATCGACTGAGCTACCGTCGCGCCCATTGGTTCAAGATCGCCGCGAAGGTGGGTGGCTTGATCCTCAGGAACTCAGAAAGATGATTGGGAGGTACTTGGGCAGGTTGATGATGAGCCTAAGGGTTGTTGATCGTCTGAGCTAATAGCTGGATCAACTGGTTTTGATTGGCCATCAATTGTGCCCAATCCGGTCCTGCTGCTGGCGGGGGTGGTGGAATCGGAGCTGACTGGCTTCCTTGCGCTCCGGGGTTGGCGTTGTCCATGCTGGAGTTCCTTCTTGTGTTCACCATCTATTGAGGCTTTCAGATTTAGAGAGAGAACTAAAGGAAAGGTTCTAGTAACAAATCCACCAAAATAACACACAAGGGCAAGGAAAACACGAATAAGAGCCAAACAAAACTTTTTATTTTATTATAATAGTCTCGTGGCTGTTTACAAAGGACTACAGCTCACGGATAGCGTTCTAAGGCTCAGGGTCGTCTAGACACTAGCGCTGCGCTCGAGTCTCCTCGGAAAAGGCCCGGAATCAGTGGAGCTTGCATCCTCAACACGGAGTTCGGCAAGTTCTTCTTCGCGGCGGCGCGAGCTTCTGGCAGGCGTGTGTAGCTCGTCAGTGGTGGTCCGGTACATGTGATCCATGGACTTGGTGAATTCCACCATCCGATGAGACGGGGTTGCTCTCATACTCTGAGACGAAGTCGCCGGCAGCCCACTGTGGGAGTCTTCATGGGGAAGTAGCGAAAGTCCAGGCGCTGCAGTCCCGAGCGTAGATGTTCCTCACCGCGAATGGCCTCTCGGGCTGCATCCTGCATCGCGTCAAGAAGGTAGCTTGAGGTAGGGGTGCGTCGAACACGTAAATGGCTCCGTTTGCTCCGAAATCTTTGAAGATCTTCACTTCCACCCTCCAGCGTTCCTCGTCTCTATACATGCCAACATATCCCTGGTAGAGGGGGTACGGGCGGAAGTTGAGCTCTTGCATGAGGTTGTACAGATCATCGGCGAAGAGTCCGGCAAGGGTTCCATGGGAGACGCGGGTGCTCCATCTAAAATTTGGAAGAGGAGAGGAGTTAGTAACCAGTTTTGGTAAAGAGATTGAGAAAAGGAAGAGATGTTTTTAAAAGGGCATTTCTTATGAAAATATATTCTTAAGGTTGGTCTCTAGCTAAAGTCACATCTTAGGGTCATTATCGCTCTTATACCATTTCTGTCGGGACCCGAAACAACAACTCCGAGTCGCTCTGTGTAAATCGCACTATCCTAGGAAAAGCTAGTGCACACAGGTTTAACAGCAATGTATATCATGCAAAAATAACCACGAGATATTATTAAACGAAAATACAGCCTTAAGGCCAAGTCTTACAATAAGGGCACAAGGCCAACAAAATAAACAAAAACAATGGAAAGATACTAAAGGTGGCAAGACAAACCCATCCAAAGCCTCCCACAGCGAATGATCAGAAGACGCGCCCTACTACCAAGTAGTCCTCACCGCCGTAGTCGCCTCAAGTCCGGCAACAGATTTAGCAAGGTGAGTCTGTATACTCCCAAGGTAAGCAAGTAGATGCTTACGCAAGTTACACCAGAATTATAACAGAGTTGATGCATGCATAAGGGATTTCAAAGGAAAGCTTAATAGGCAATGTGCGTAAAGCAATACTTGAATTTAAATACAATAATGTAAATACGAAAAGCTGAATTTTAATACAAGATACTGAACATTGTTTTTAACAAGTATTATCGTTAGTGTAGACTCCAACCCACACTAACCTATCCACGGAATCCACCGGACTGTAACCAAGATCGCTATTCGCTTGCTCAAAACCAAGTTTTTATAAAATCCAAGTCTAATCTGTGACAACTTTACTCAAGATGTCCATGACCGTGACACGGCTATCTAGATAGGTTTTTAACTCAGAGAGGTGTACAACTTTACCCACAAGACATTCCTCTCACTTGAGCCACGCGATAAACACACTACCTTAGGTGTGCGCGGAGAGTTCATGACAAGGCTGTTCCGATGATCCATCGCCAAAATAATCACGCCGCCACTAAGGTTTCACCACAACTCGAATCCACGAGTTGGAGCCCTCTCGTGCCATGTGAGACTTCCCACACCCACGCCACGCCACATTCAGCCTATAGCGAGACTATGTTTGGAACTTCACAAATTACTTAGCCAGGTCCGTCCCATACCGGACTTGTGGTAGTACGAAGTGACTTCGTAAAATGAATCACAGAAACGGTCCTTATGTTGGTTTAGGCTCAACCACATTTCCCCCGTGCACGATAATCAACCAGGTGTCACCAAACACGAGGCATACCGGCACCCACCACCTAACCATTAGCCTAAGTCCAAATCATAAGTTTCTATTTTCATTTTTAAACAATTTTCATAAACCATCCTTGACTCATCGAAGTCAAGTCTTTTTTTTTATATCGTCATTCCATGTGAAACATTTGATCCCACCTAAAGTTATACTAAGCCAGGCTAAGCATTGCTATAAAAATTTCTAGTCAATACTACAGTACTAACTAGTTGTTGGCTAGGGTGACAAGGTATAGGAATTCGAGATTCAAATTGGGCTATAATCAAAGGATTATGGGTATAACTAAATTTAAAACAAATTTGAATTATATTTGAGTAAAGATACGCATGCATATACAGTAAAACAATATAAATACATTTGAAATATTAGGTTCAACATGGTCAAAGGTGTAACTTGCCTTGATCGAAGCCTCCCATGGGAATCACAACTCAGCGTCTCCGGAATCGTCGAAATCTAACGTAAAGAGCCAATTCACAGAAAATTCAAAACAAAATTCAAATGAAATCCAAATAACTTTCAAAAATTATAAAATAAACTGGGAGACAGAATTTTGAATTTTGGATGTGGACTAACAATTCTTGGAAAGGGATTGAGGCTTTTAAAAGAAATTAGAAATTTTAATTTAAATTTAAATCTTGGGATTACAAAATATATTCAAACAAAATTTAAATAAATTTCAAAATTATTCCAGAAATGGATAGAGCATGATTTTAGAAAAATTTAGAAATTTGAATGCGTCAATTTGGAGTTAAAATGCAAAAGTTATAGCCTTCCAAAGTTTAAATTCAAAATAAAAGAAAAAGGGTATTTTCTGGATTTATTTTTAAACCGAAAAGGATTTATGGCGTCAGCACGAATTATTTTTCTATAGGAAAATACAGATTATGACGTCAGCCCTAGGGTTAAAATATTTGGGCAGAGGCTGACATGTGAGGTCCGGATGTCGTGGACCGAGTCCATGGACCCGAGAGGTGGGTGAGGTGGCAGGCGGGCGCTCGGGGGCGAGAGTGGCGCTGACGTGGCACCACGTGGCTGCCACCTGGCACCACGTGGCTGCCTCGTGGCTGCCACGTCACGGCAACGTGCCGACGTGGCGACACGCACGCGAGGTGGCGCGGGGGCGCTCAGGTGGCGCTGGCGTGGCGCCCAGCTGGCGGCCACGCCTGCTGCCACCTCAGCCCGGCGGCTGACGGGGCGGGCGGCCGATGGTGGCGCACGGGGACCGATGGACGCCGGCGCTCCGGTGAGCGGTGGCGTTGGCCGGTGGTACCAAAATGAAGAGGGGGACGCGGGGATCACTCGGGTACCTTCTGCGATGCTCGGGGATGACCGGAACGGAAGATCGGCAGAGAGGGGCGGCGGTCGGAGGAGGGTTCACAGCGGCGGAGAGGTTCCGGCGACGCAGCAGCTCGGCGGAGAGGTCGTCGGTGTTCGCCTGGGCACCAGCAAGGTCGGGGAGGCACCAGCAAGGAGCGGGGAAGCACGAGGCGGCGGCGATTGCTCGCCGGAGTTGCTGATGGCCGGCGGGGAGAAACAAGCGCAGGGGGGCTCCGAAGCTCAATTTCGCGAATTGGAGGCACGAGGGGTGGCGGTGTGGGTAGAGGGACCTCGGGGCACCTCTTTTATAGGCTGGGGAGGAGGGTAACGGCCGCGCGAAGTCCGCCGGAGTGCAACGGGCGGGTAGGATGAATGCGCCGGTGAAGGGGGGCGTAATTGGGGGACTTTATGCCTGCAACGGATCGGGGGAGGGGTTAATTTGAATCTGCGGTGATGCGGGGGAATGAATTGGCAAGAAACCGAAGCTTTCAAAGCTTCGGTTTTCAATCAATGGCGGCGATAGCGGCGGCGATCGCGCGAGGAAGAAAGGAAAGGGGCGGGGACGAAGGGCCTAACAGGTAGGGCCCGCACGTCAGCGAGAGAAGAAAAACGGAAAGGACGGGGGGCGATGGTCGGATGAGCGACAAGTGGCGGAGGGGAAGGATGCGGGCTGTTGGATCCGAGCGAAGCGGTAAGTGACCACGGACGGTCGAGAGGCAATCCGGCAACGGGGTTCGGATCTGGACCGATTAGGTGCTTTAAGTGACTGGGAACGGCTGCGATTGAAAGCGGCAACGAGGGGCGGTGCGGATCACGCCACGCGTCGGCAGGAGCGGAGGGGAAGGCGGGGTGAAACGGTACACGGCCGCGAGCGGCTGGGATTGACTTGGGTCGGGGAGCGGACGGTGAGATACGCAACACGTGTCGCGCGCGGAGAGAGGGAAGGCGGGATGAGGGTTTAAGTTAGATCGGACGGCTGAGGGGGAATCCGGCGGGCGGAGGGGGCTCCGATGGCTGACACGCGGCAGCCCGAGGGAGGTTTGGGATTTTAATTTCCTTTTTGATTTTCAGAAATGCTATTTAGCTTTAGAAAACTCAGAAAAATACCAAATAAATTTTGAAAAATCCAGAAAAATTCAGAGAACATTCTGGGACTAATTGGGACTTAATAAAAATATTTTCCACCCAATTTGATAAGTATATTTTGAAAAAGCACAATTTGACTTAAAAGGGAAGTTTTTAATTCTTTATAAAATTCTAAAAATTAATATAATTACATATTTGACTTTAGGAAAGTGAAATACACTTGTTTGATTTACAAGAAATGCAATGAACTTAATTTGATCTTTTAGTAACAGAAGTTTTTAATTTTCTTTAAATCAGGACTTTGAAATAACTCCAGAAAAAAAAATCCAATAAATTCCAGAATTGATTTTTAATAAAGGAACAAAATTTTGGGATGTTACAGAGAGCTATGTAAGAAAGCAAAAGAGGAAGAGGGAAAAAAAGAGCAAATGAACGAGTGTGTTAATATGATGAGCACCTACAAAATAGACGGACCTGTTGTTATTTCGTTCTTGGAGGTGTTAAGAGCAGGAAGAAGCAGCAGGGGAAATACAAAAATTTTGCATTCGTTGATGGAACCCAAAAAAAATTTGGAATGAAAACCGAAGTGCGTAAATTAAAACAGAGGAATCGTGAACAACATAAAAGAGAATCGTAAAGAGGCTATATAGATGGAAACTCAAAGAGGGGCTTTAAATTTTAATTTTGTAGAAGTGTAATCACATGTTTTTTAAGAAAATGATAATAGTTTTTTTCTTGGGGGGGGGGGGAAGATGAAGATAGAAGACAGCATCTAATGGATGAAGGTGAAGTATATCTAAAACAAACTGTAATGGTGAGAAGTAAATAAATTGCTATACCAAAGTTGTGTATGCTTGAGTGAGCCGGCGATGGGAAGCAGGAGAAAACGAAAGAGCAAAAAGTGAAGGTGAGCGGACGCAGTAAAACGCAAAAGCAAAATGTAGAACAATGTGATGAAGTCCAGAGGTTGCATTGTATAAAACGATGAGTTCACGAGGAAACATCCAGAAGCAAATTTATTAGAGGCTGGTGATGGATTACAGGTGTCATAGAGGCGGTATCTGACTCAAATGGTTTTGTGGACTGGTTAAGAGGAAAGTAATGAAGATGTGATATGCCAACAGCTAGAAGCAGATGTAATAAACGAAGTGTACACAAAATTAATGCGATAAGAGTGTAAACGGAGGTCTCTGCGTCTGATGGCTGGAATCTGAAAAATAAAATGTGTAAAACGGTAGGAACACATTCGTTTTTAGTCTGGTGTAAAACGCATTGTGTACATAGAAGAGGCCATTGTGATACATTTGAAGTAAGGATATAGAAGCTGTGGTTGTGCATTATGGATGCTTGGCGAAATAGGCATAGATTGTTTGTGGTGTACTTATTGATGTATTTTGTTTGGTACATATAGGTTAGATTAGATTGGTCTAAGTATGGAAGAAAGAGAGGATAGATTTGAAGACGGCTAGCATAGAGAGCATAACGGTTGTTTTGTATAATTCGCTGAAAATATTTGATTATAAATAGGGAATTTGGTGGTGGACGACTCGCTAATTGTGATGTGTATATGTTGGTAGGATAAATTGGTGAACGGTAAGAGGTGTTAGTTAGTTTATAATAGAACACAAAGAAAGACAAATTGAGAAGAGCAAAGAAGTAGACAGATCAACGTAAAAGAAAATGCATGTTTTAAAGGTTTAATAAAACAAAGGGGATTCTGAAGACGATCAGGGTAGGTAGCATAACGGTAACTATAATAGAATGATATTTGGGCACAATGGGTTTGCTGATAAAGTTGACATAGCTGATGGCACCGACAAGGGGGGCAATAGAAGCAAACTCTGGTTGGGACCAAGATTGTATCAGCATTATTATATTCTGTAGCAACATCTGTAATAAGAACTGGAGGTCGATGATGTGTTGTAGAGGCATGAGTTTTGATGGGGGCAAAACGCGCAGGTTTCCTGGAAGTGAAAAAAGTTATGGAAATAGTCACGAGTTTGAGGTACCATATTAATTTGTTCGCAGCAGGAAGAAGCGTATTGGAAAATGCATTACGTCGTACCATTTGTAGTCGGCTACTGTTTTGTGTCAGGGAATAACTGCCTCGTCATTTTGCTCTTTTTTGGAGGCCGTAGTGCTCTGCAAAAAAGGAATATAAACAACGTAAAAAGGACCGAACTGAAATTTACATTTTCTATTTTGGTTTTAAGGTAGCAATATCGGTAGCAAAAAAGGGGCGCAAAGAACAATTACCTTTTTGCTGTCTCTGCGGATGAAGTAGTTGATGAAGCTGTGGGAGACAAAAGAGCTTGCTGCGGTGTTCTATCGGGGTCCAATATTGGTGTGACCTTATAATAAGTATACAAATGGGTAATTATAAGGTAATGCACAAGGAAAACAATTTGTGTACGAACTGTTTGGTTTATGCAAATTTTTTAAAAAGGCGACAAAACGATAGGATTTCTTTTTTCACCTCTGGAATACTATGAACTGGTATAGCTGAGGGCGCAGCTATTTCTGCAGATGAAGCGGAAATAGCTAGTGGTGAGGATGAGATAGCAAGCGGTTGCTCTTCATGGAATGTAATTGCTTGCGTTTCTTTGGACACTGACGATGAAGCCTCTGGATTGGATGGTAACAGTAAGACACTAGGGTCTAACTGGGCTGTCACTGATCGCACATGAAATGCTGGAACGTCGCTTTGTAACAATCCTTGTGACATTTGAACAACAACCTCATATTTTCGGCCAACGATTGCTCTTATCTCAGGCGGAATGTACTGTTCTTGGTTGTCAGCCGCTGCAAC
Organism: Melocanna baccifera; assembly: GCA_036346265.1. Taxonomy (NCBI): domain Eukaryota; kingdom Viridiplantae; phylum Streptophyta; class Magnoliopsida; order Poales; family Poaceae; genus Melocanna; species Melocanna baccifera. The sequence continues at coordinate 43,867 of JAYEVJ010000412.1, forward strand.
TAAAACCATAGGAGGTTTCCCAATGAGTTCTTCGGCCATATTACCAAAGAACATAAATTGTGCGCGAACATCTGCCTCTTCACCATAAAAGTTTACTTTGTATCTGCTTAGGGGAAAAAAGGAATTCTGTTATGTAATGTACATTTTGTATTGATGAACGATTGATTTTATAGAAGGAAGAAATAATATAGAACCATAAGTAGATGCAAACCTTGGTTCTGCCATTGTGCCATTACATGTTTGGCATTTGTATCCGTCTCCATCTAGGAAAGTTTTTTTCCAACATGAAGAACACGCTATGTACCACCATGATTGTGATGGTACCAAGTCTGTAATAAGTATTGTAAGCTTATAACGATCACCCTGCGCACGTCATAAACAAGAATAGGTAACAGATTGTGTATGTAAAACAAAAATTGTAAACATATACATGGTGTACTGGTTTTTTTTGTACCAAAGCTTCATGAGGTATGAGGTTTATCAATTCAGAAACTGTGGTGATAGCTGGATTGGTGCTAGGCTTGTCTTCTCACCATTCAATCAGATGGGGTTGATTGGCTATTCTGTAAAGTATATTATTAACAGGAGTAAAAGGAGTGCGAAAACAACATTTAAAGCTAATGTTATGGGCTCGATGAACAATGAATTGCATAAAATGTGTGATTAGGTAGTTGATTTATAAAATATAATACAGATAGAAGCGAAAGGTGTGCAAAGATTAATTGTTTGGAAAAAAATGTGCGCTCTATGATTATTAAGCTGAGAAAAACGATAATAGTAAACGTACATATTTTACAAAGCACATATTTCTGGTACTGCTATGTTGATGTACCACTTTGTTGCTGAGGTGCTTTGCAATGCAAGCTGACCTATGTAAACACATAATAAAAGTAATCAGCGATAAAAATACCAAAAAGAAAAGTAATAATGGTAGATGCATTTGTTTTCTGTTTATAAATAACTGAATGAAGGGACAAGTGTAAGAAACCTGAGTACGTGCCAACTGTCATGCCAACAAATAAAGCAACGACTGGTTTATCTTGAGAAGCGGTGAGGACAACTTGCACGTCAAACGAATTTGCGTGTTGCCCCCATAGGGTAACAATCGCTAGCTGGCTGAAAGAAACCAATAAAATATATTGAATTAGCAAAAGAAGTGCACAAACAGTATGTTCATTAGTAACGTAGTGTAAATAGTTACAGACAAAAGAAAAGTGTAAAGAATATATATACCTTCCATCTGTTATATTAATGGTGCACTTAACTGTTTGGCCTAACTTAGTTGTTGTTTCAACAAGTGGCGAAACTGCGGTTATAAGAGCAATAACATCTGGTATCCATAGAGCACGAACGAAAAAGTCAATGAAAAGAAAACATGGAATCATTCGTTTTTGTAAGTCTAAAACAATAGGGAAAATGGATAGTGCTAACGAAATGAATATAACAAATGTTGTACCCGATAATAAAGCCTTTTTGCCAATACGGTCGTGTAGCACAGAAAAAGAAACTGCGTTGTATGCATATAGTGGAAAAGCATCTGGGTGCGGTAACATTTCGGTAATTTTTGTGTACTTTGTAAACCGAATGGAAATGTCAGCATCAACTACTTTATATGTTTGTTTTGCTACAAGCACTTCAAAGTATTCGAACTCATAGATAGATCCTTCCTTTAATAAAGAAGCGAATTTGTGAAGCCATCTTTGTGGAACAATTCCTTCCATGACATGACCCTAAAAAGGATTAGATAGTATCTTAAAGTATAAAGAATTAGAGCACCATATATGTAAAAAAAATTGAAAAGCAGAGACGAAAAAATAGAACTGCGTATGTTGAAAGCGAAAGGGAAAAAAAACGAAAAGAATTAGATGCATATATAAAAGTATTAACTGAGGTGAGTATGTAGAACCTGTTCATCAAGCACAACAAAGTCCAAGTGGTATATGTCAGTTTGATCTTGTGGATTGCTAAACTCCCAAAGTCGAGCTACACGAACAAGTATCTTCCACTTATGGGAACTTTGGTTGATATGGTTTAACAGTGTATATGCCATCTGGAACCTGCGTAGTGCAAAGAGTTTTATAGCAAGCAATATACAGTTGAGTATAGATTAACAGAAATGGAAAGAATGATTTTTTGTGTACAACAACGCTAAGAATGCATAGTATAGTAATATAAAAATAGCAAAATACGAAGAAAGAAAATTCGGAAACAAATCGAATGACGCAAGCAGTAAAAACAGACAAAAAGAGGGGAAAACGCACAATATACATCGATGAGTAACCATATATGAAAAATACTATTTGGCATATGGTAATTTAAGTTGCGATAAAAAAAGGCGGGGAGAAAACGCAAACTAATTGAGAGAAAGAGAATTTACCTTGTATGTACGTAATTAAAGTATAAACATACGCAAGAAGAAAAGAGGCGGAAAAAGATTTCAACACAAAGGAAAAAATGGGTAAAACACATGAAGTATATAGGAAGCACACATAGGAGACCAACGGAGAAAAGAAGAGGTGTCTATTATGTAGGAGCAAATAAATATGTATGTAGTATACGCTATAGTAGATGAAAAGACATTTGAGCTTAATAAGTTTTATTTATGCTGTACTGGCTTGACAAAAGTCTAAACGATTATCTAAATGTGTATAGCATGCATAAAGGAGAACTATTTTAATGAACACGAAATATTTCAGAGATGAACATCATTATGGAAACCATGACAGCAAAAGTATATTTATTAACATATTTTTTTATAACGATTGTGTTTAACCAGGACAGATAGATGTAGACAAAAAGCATTAAGTAAAAAAGATAGCTGAGGAAGATTAAGAATAACAGCAGCAAAGAGCACTAAACAGAAGAGAGCACTTCTTTATATACAATATTTTTTGTAACAGAACAAGCAACACCCTTGTCATCTTCAATGAGTATTCTCAGGCTTGATCGGGATGTAACCCGTGATATTGCCACATATAAATGTCCATGAGAGAAAACTGGGTTTCTTAGATAGATTCCAACTTTATTCAGAGTTTGTCCTTGACTTTTGTTGATAGTCATTACATATGAAAGCCTAATAGGAAACTGCCGACGTTGTAAAGTGAAAGGCCACCGGGAGCTTCTTGCATTTAACACAATTCTAGGAATACAAACAGACTGATCAATATTGCTTCTAGTAATAATCCGACCTTCAAGCACGCGATCACCAAGCCTTGTTATAATAAGGCGTGTTCCATTGCAAAGACTTATAGACTGATTTATATTTCTTAGCAACATCACTGGAACACCTATCTTTAAGCATATCTTATGCTGCGGGAAACCATTTATTGTTATAGAATTCAAAAATTCAGGTGGATACAGAAGATCAACATCACCAATGTGGCTATCAGTCTGTGATATTGAGTCAGAGCTCAGGTACTGTTTAGCATCACCAGGTACCTTATCAAAAACCGCTTCGTTTAACTCATCAGCAACAGAATTAGTTGGGCAGATAACTGCACGCTCTGCTAAATACAGAGCATTTTGATAGTTTATCAAAAATGAATCATAAACAGCCTGCACAATCGCATCTAGATTGTTATTAGTTGGCAACAATAAAAGATCATCTGGTATAGATATCCAAGTTGCAGAGAGGTCTCCTTGTTTTTTTACCATCTGCACTAGACCATCTCCAACATCAAGCACCCACTGAGCAAATACAGATAGGGCATCACGTTCTGCAACTGGGAGGCTCGGATTTTGAAGCCTCATATTAGCAGAAAGGCCTAGTACTTCAAGGTGTTGCCAAAGTGAGGATTTAACAAGTGAAGCCTCAATGATTTCTGACTTTGTACCACCTTCAATAACAGGCAAAATCTGCCGAAAATCTCCTCCAAGGACAATAAGCTTTCACCAAAAGGTATATTCATATTACCAACATCTTGAACAGACATAATATCACGCAGCGTTCTATCTAGTGCTTCAAAGCTATGCCTGTGTATCATAGGGGCTTCATCCCATAAAATCAAAGAAGTTTTAGTAATAAACTCAGCAAGCATCGTACCACGTGCTATACCACATAAACTCCTTTCATTAATATCAAGAGGTATCCTAAAACGGGAATGAGCTGTGCGGCCACCTGGAAGTAAAAGAGAAGCAATCCTAGATGAAGCTACAGAAAGAACTATCTGAGCTTCAGCTCTAAGCGTTGCTATGATGGTATTCCAAAGAAATGTTTTTCCAGTGCCACCATGTCCTGAGACAATAAAAACCTCCCTTTTTTCTGAGCAACACATGCTATAATTTTGTTGTATATGGTAGACTACTCAGCATTTAGCTTAGCTGTTAATATTTCAATTTGTGTTGCTAGAAAAATCCTATCATATGCAAGCTCTTCAGTAATAAGTCTATTACCAGGAACAAGTTCAGTAAATGATGATTCGCTGGTAATGTTGTATGTAGCAAAGTTAAGTCCATTCCTTGAAAACATAGCAGATAGCTCATTGATTAACTGCGCCTGTAAATAATGGTCTGGTACAGGGTATGCTCGATTGTGTAATCCTTGTCGTATTCTGTATGCTATATCATCAGCAAGGAAAGGCCAATATTTATCAAACAAACTCTGAGGATTAACAACATTGCAGAAAGAAAGCACCATTGTAAAGAGTTGTCTAAGTTGTGTGCAGTAGCCCAAACAATTGTTTCATCAAAAAGAAGGAACCACTCTGTATCATCACCAACTAAACCGCGCGCTTGACAAGCTTCCTTAAAAGTACGGTAACACACACCGTTAAATGTTTGAATATCTTCATAGCTTTGAGCACTAGGAGCAACCATTAAAAGCATCCTGAGATAAAACAATTCACCAGTGCTTGGCTGAACACTATATATACGCCCTATTTTTGTTGATTGACGTTTTCTTCTTGTCCACTTTCTGTTAACGGCATCCCATGTCCACTTAGCTGGAAACTGGTAGTAAGTATAGGATCTTGCGTCTATAAACTGTTGATTAGTGGTAAACCACTCGGTTAGCATAGTCTTGTAGAATTTTGGATCAGCAACCATTCTTTGCAAATCTGTTTCCTCATGATATACAACTCTGTTCATACCAGGCATATGCACCGCTAACCGCTCAACAGAAGGCATCCGGCCATATATTTCAAACTCAAACAATCGCCAGAGCGCTTCGCACAAAGATAAATACCTATAGGTTTATACATAAAGCATCAGCATGAAGCAAGCACAAAAAAAAGACCCAAAAAGATAAACACATGTACTTTTGCAAGGCAAACTAATACTATAAACAATGAATCAAAATAATTGGTATCTTAGCATAAAAAAAACTCGTAGAGAAAAACAATAGGCTCAGAAAAAAAACTAACGACTCTAAATAAATGCTTGTAAAAAACCAAAGTTCAGTACATAAGGCAAACATTACCTGCACTTAATATAATCAGCAATCTCATCTATTCCTTGTTTAATCTGCGTGCTACATGAATCCGATGATTGAGCAACACTAGAAAAGTTCACTTTTGCTCTATCTTGGCCTTTAGTGAGATACTTAAATAAGTACTTCACAAGGTTCGTTTTATTGCACCATTCAACATTAATGTGAGCCTAGAATTTTTTAATTAAGCCAATGTTATGTGGAACAACCCATCTATTGTCCAATCTAATTCCATTCTTGGTAATAAAACGGCAATCAGACCTGCGACGATACACTGGAAAGCCAGATTTATCAATAACCGTTTCTGAACTGTATTATTTAGGATAGCATTTTGAGCACAGGCCATTTTTCATACACAGACACCTTGTATTAAAATCTCCACATGGGCCATGCATCATAAACTCCTCAACAAGACAATAACCAAGAGGATCAACATTTGGATCAGGAATTTCAGCGTATATGAGGCTATCTATGAACTGAGAAGGTATATCCGTGGTGTGATTAGAAAGCCATATGAGAGTATGAACATGAGACAATCCTCTCTTCTGAAATTCAATAGTGTATAACACTGACGAAAAGGATAAAAGGAACTTAGAGGTAGTACAAAAATGGTAAACAGAAAAGAACAAGCAGTGTATTAACGACAAAAGCAGTAAATTTACCTGCACGCACGGGACCAAAAGTATAACCAGATTTGATATCAGAAATATATTCAATGAGCTTCATACGGAACACTCGTGTTACAATATCAGAACGGTCTATGTATTTCTGACCAGGCTCATACTTTAGTGCGTCCATAATTTCTGGCCACTTTGAATTACATGTAAAAGTAGAAAATAAATCAGGAACACCATACTCACGGCAAATAGCCATAGCATCTTGATAATTTAGCGCATTATAACGAAGGCTGCCTGTAAAGCTCGCAGGAAGCAAAACTTTGACACCAATATTTTTGCCTTGAGATGTGCCTTGACCAAGAGCATCTGAAATACCTTGATATGTCTCTGATCTTAGAACATCTTGGTTGAAATAGTGAAATGAAAGACGATTTGCTTCAAGGCATGAATAACAATCAACCTCTATTTGATTTGAAAGACGGCCACAACATGTGTAAGGGTTTGGCTCATTTGTTCGATAGTGACATTCATAACAATAATACTCAAGCATAGATACCTCATTTCTAGCCGAAGAAACATCGGTGTCAATTTCTTTATATTTAATACCAAGATGAAAGCCTTTCTCACCGTATGGAAATAGCAAAGGATACTAAAGGGACATCAAAGTAGGGTTCAACGGAGAAATCTGCTTTAGCTCATCACGATGAGTTGCAACAATCACGTCAAATGTGCTATTCTCTAAAGATAATTCTCCCACAACTAAAGCAGGTAGTTCAGGCACAGCTGGCAAAGAATATCTATCACCATGGCTATCAGACGACCCAATAAGGTGAATATAAACCTCTGGACTTTCTTCAGAAAACAGCCGATCACGAGCCATTCTGAATTCTTTCACCAATGAGTTGCAGCAATCAAGCATACTAACCAAAGCAGCAATAACATTAGGATCTCCTTCACTGTGACCATCATTATCTTCACCGAATACAGACAATCTATTACCGATCTCATTGAATGTATCATAGATATATAATTGAGCATACTGAGGTTTCTGTCCTATTTTAGGAAGCAATGAACCAATACGATGATGAACGACACCATTTATACGAAAAACATACGGACCATCACCAGTGTTAATGGTTCTATCAATATCAACGCCTAACGAAGTAAATGCAAAAAAGGAATTATAATGGCGTATTAAACGCATAAATTCACTTGAGCGAGAGCCTTTACTAAAACCAATAAGGTCTCGGAGTGGAGAAGGAAAGGCTTGATGGGGCGGAAGAGAAACTTTTCCACCTCGACAACATTTATTATAGACAACTCTCTGTGGCCTAGAGGAACTCCTATGCTGAGATCTTTCTTGGAACCAAAAAACAGCACCGCACCTATTACATTCGTAGTCTGGACCACCATAGTATGATCGATCGTCATACGTGGCTGAAACAGTACACGTGGAAAAGTGCTAAACAGCAAGGAAAAAACCAGATATGCCAATAGGACAGAATACGTATATGACCAACGAAGAGCAGAAAAAGCAAAAGAAGCAAACAATGTAAAAACAGGCACAGTAGCAAATCTTTTAGGTAAGAAATACGATCCTTAGAAAGAAGAGCATTTGGCTCCCTAAAAAAAGTTGGACTAAAACAGCGCGCACCACCTGAAATATTTAAGGAGGGCAAAAACTATAAAATAAAATGAGTTCAACCTTCTATGACTGGAAACGAAGAAAGACAAAGAAAAGAAAAGGATAACTTTAAATGGGATAACAAAAGGGGGGAACCTGTTCTACTAATTGTGCGGAGCAAGTTAGCTAGCCTCCTCTTTTTCCTATTAGCAGCTGCTTCAGAAGAGCTAACCAATGGACAAAAATGGGTGCCTAAAACGTAAACAAATTGGGTGCGATCAGGAGAGGAGGACAAAAGGAAACAATGAAGAAGAATTCAAGATGGAAGGTAACAAAGAAAAAGATAGAAAAATTATAAGGAGCGCAAATAACCATGCTGGCGCCTCCATGGAAGAGGCGATCTAATGAATGTGGGAGGCACTGTACGGAAACAAAGAAGGTTGGTACAGAAATTAGCGAGTAAGCAAAAGCATTTGGGCAAAATAAGAAAAACGAAGGTTGTAATCTACAGAAAAAAAGCATACATTGGTGTACTGCTGCCTGTGAAATGGATAGTGGAAAAACAGGAGGCAAAACATTTCTAGAAGAGCACAGTGGTGCCGCTGAACTGGCTGGCTGTTTTCCACGCCTAATTTCCTCACGGTGAGCTCTAACAGAATACGCAGGATCCATAAAACGAAATAACAAAAAACCACAGCGCAGCCATTTAACCAGGAAGGTAACAGGGAAAGAGAAGTGGTGGAAACGCTGCAAAAGACGAGAACAAAAACGTAAGTAAAAAAAGAGCGAAAAAAACGAAGCAGACTGATAGCGCAAATGCGTAATGCATTTAAACTATACATTTAGACCAACTTTCTATAAAACGTAGTAAGCGCAAGACGTGTAAGAACAAAAACTGAATAACAACACAGCTAAGGAAGCAACCTACAGAAACATATAGAAAAACGCCCGCAGTAAAGGCTCTTACGTATACAAGGAACGAAAAAAAGGGGAAAAAAGTAGTAATAAAAACTAAATTAGAAGCCTTTTCGGTAAAACAACGGCAGTACCACACTACGAAACTGGGTAGCACTGTCGAAGCAGCTAAACGAAAGAGGGATCGGTTAGGCAAAAGGTTAACAAAGGAAAAAAAACACATAAAAGAGGTCTCTATAAAATGAATAAGGAGAGTACTGATAGGAGGAAGAACTACTATAGGCAACTTATAGACGGCCACATAAACGAACACGCAGACAATTACGTAAACAAACATGTATCGCGCCAAAACAAAAAAAAACATACCAAACAGGATTCTGCTATACGCGCAACCACCAAAGAACTACGCAAACAACCATGTAAACAAACATGTAGACGATAACGAAAACAAACATGCATCACGAGGAAAAAAAATCATACCGAAGAGGGCTCTACTATACGAGCAACCACTAAAAGACTACGCAAACAACCAGCTAGCACACTAAAATGTAAAAAAACCATACCAAAGAAGAATCCACTATGCCTGTAACTACTAAAGAGCACTAAATACAAGGAATCTAAAAAAAAGGGGAAAAATGGGTAAGACGGTATTGGAGAGCAGCTTCACATGGGGGAAAAAATACTAAGAAGCATTAATAAATACAGGAAAGCAACAAAAGGGACAAAGAAACCTCTCTGCTAAAGCAGACTCCACGCTACAATCTGAGAGCACACTAACAGCATAACACGAACACGAAATAAAACGAGCAATCAAAGGTACATCTTATGGACATGAAAAACTAATATTAGAGGGAACCTTCACATGGAGCAAAAGTAGCAACAGGCACTATAAAAAAAACAACAAAAGGAGCAAAAAAACCTCTCTGCTAAAGCAGAACACATAGCAGCTGAAAACCTGTGCACTTCGCTAAAGGTCCCATGCTGCAATCTGGGAATATAATAACATAATAACACGAACGCAAAACAAAATGAGCAATGAAAGATGCGTAAGAGGGAACCACATTAGAAAACAAGACTTTAAACCAACAAACAGTGAAGAAAAACGCACACACACCAAAGATGCATAAGAGGCAACAGATGGCGAATCCATCAAATTTCGAAGAGGAAATAGGAAGATATCTGCGAAAAGGGCAAACAGGAAGCACCAAACGGGGAAAAAAAGGCATCATAAACAGGAACATTTGACGAACACATCTAAAAGAGGCAACAACCTCGGAAGAACAACAAAAAGTAACATCCAAAAGGGCAATCACACAGACCGCGACAACAAAAAACACTAAACACATAAAAAGGGAGCAAAGACCCTACCGAACGGGCATCCAAGATGTACCTTGCACAAAAACGATGGGAAAACCACGAAGACGACCAAACTCCAGACGATGCAAGGAGCAGCAGGGAAGATGAAGCCACAAACAAACCAGAGGCAGCGAGAGAACAACAGAAGAACTAAACACGAGCGAATGGAGGACAGCGGACGCAACGTAAAGAACGAAACGAAAAGCATAAGAGCCAGCAAAATCCGCACGAAAAACGAGACGAAACACGAGACGCTTCCTCTCGAAGTTCCCACAACCTCTCCCAGGGCACGCGTCGGCAATCGAAGATGGGCGAGCGTAGGAGAGCACAGACCACAGAAAGCGTGCCTTACTAACCAGCAAAGAAAAGAGCTCTCCCACGGAACGCGTCGGCAGTCCAGGACGACTAAGTGCACGAGAGCACGAGCAAACGATAAGCAAAAAAGAAGAGGAAGCAAACCCCAAATGATATGCGTAAGATTTCTTATTAACAAGTAAAACTTCGCCTCCTTTACAAAGGCCATCGGCCTTAGGCTTTTTCTGTGTTTCAAACATCCAATCCTACATATTTTTTATCTTTGTTAAATCCTCTGATTTGTACATTTCGGACCGCTGGTCCTGCCTCCTCGTACATTAATAATGTATCTCTCTGATTTGTACATTTCAGACTCGCTGGACCTGCCTCCTCCTCGTACATTAATAATGTATCTGTTTTTATAAAAGCTGCCTCCTCGTACATGCAGCGATGCGACCCACCCGCCGTCCTTTTGCTGTTCACTTGATGGAACACAGACCTAAGCCTCCCTGCTCGTTACATGTTGGACAGCACAACACGAAGCAGCCACACGCACCTATCTGACTTAACCAAACCCAAACTGATTTAATCTCTACTAGGGCTCATGCATGCGTATACATACACTTTGTATACTCACACGCCATGCATACAAACACAACCCATGCATAGGTATGCACAAGACATAACTAGAAAACTCAACACAACCATGCACGCATGTGTATAACACTTTGTTCCTGCAACAAGATTGGCCAACAGGGTCTAAGGAATTTTGAGGGCGAAAATGAGCACAAGCAACAGTGCAAGGAGCCAACACATGGAATATAATATTTATACATGCAAGGTTCAATAAAAGTAGGCTCCGGTTCTTTTATTTGCTAAAAACATTATTTGAAAATTACAATTATTAAAAATTCCTATAGCTTAGCATTTTTATTTAACACATTTTTATTAAAGATAGTAAAAGTGTGCAATATTTATAGAGGTGTAGATATAAATTCCTGTAGCTCTCTTTGACTATACACATATCCCCAAGACTTAACCAAAATGCCAGCATGCGTACGGCACCACTACTACAAAAAGCCTAATAGTAGACGTCATATCACAGACGGTTTTCCAAAACCGTCAATATTAAATACAATCACAGACGAATTTAGTTTAGAGACCGTCTGTGTTGCTGCAAGCGCTAAAAACTATTTGTGATGTTACCAATTATCACATACAATTTTTTTTGAACCATTTATGATAATTCACAGACGATTTGTATTAAAAACCGTTTATAATAATTTCACTATATTAATTGCGTGTAGACCTATCGACCCTCTGTCTTAAATTCTAGATCTAACCTGTTGCTTTGAGCTAGAGGCGGAGCTTTGAGGCCATCTGGTGAAAGGAAACTATTTGGCAAAAGTGATTGTAGATCCATTAAGTTTTTGACTACCTACGGTTAATAATTTGTTCCTAATTATATTATAATTTAGATTTAACTTTTGGTGAAAGGATAATTGAAAATGGTTTAGATCTACCTAGCTTGATGTAGAGAGAAGATTATTTATATTTAGCATGGTTTAGCGTTTAGGGATTAGTCAAGTCATAGTATATTTTTACTTAATTTAATTTAATTAATTATTCTTGCTACATATAGTAATTTAATTTAATTAATTATTCTTGCTACATATAGCTACTTTAGATTATATGTATTTAGTATACTAATTAATTAATTCAATATTTAATACAAAATTGTTATATGTGTAACGTAGAACCGAAACTGGATGTACGCTGGGAATGGTGTGAGTGAAGATTACATTAATGACGTGTCTGTTTTAACAAGAACTACCGGGAAGGATATGTTGAATAAGAGGGTGGAACATATGTATTGTCTATGCATTGAATGCAAGAATCTTAAGATGTTTAAGAACCAAGCGCATATTGAATCGCACTTGATTAAGAGTATTGGGACTATCGAAAGAAAAGCAATCACTCTAGATATGGATGCGTATGCTCAATCCTATTTCACTGTCTTACAACACATGATTGAAGTATCCACGTATATCGACCAGCACAAGGACATGCTTTGGCAACCCAATCTGGAGCGGCCGGATGTTTAGATCACAAGACAACAGAACAATCAGTTTAACCAATAATTGAAGGAGAGACTCTCTAGGAGTTTGTCAAGTGAGATGCTGACATGGTTGACAAAAGGGTCAACATTTATAGTTATGATAAGGCAAGGATATGACATAAATGGGCACACGTTTTATACATAGGCTCAGGATGTAAAGAGTATTAACCAGAACAACGGTGTCCGTATAGATACATTCAGTACCGATCGATTGAGAAACTGCTACTTTAGGTTAATAGAGAAGATTTGGGAGCTCAAATACATGCTTTTTAATATTCTCTTATTTCAGTGCCATTGGGTTCATCTCCCACAGGTGAAGGTCAACAAGTACAGTGTCACTACTATGGATCTCAAATGTGTCGGATACAAAGATGAACAATTTATACTCGTTAATCAATTTCTACAAGTTTTCTATGTAACCGACCAGGTAAATAAGAAGCACCATGTAGTTTCTTATAGAAAAAAGAGAATTGTCAGAGTATAGAATGTAGTAGACGAGAAAGAATACAATCAATTTGACAAGTTGTCTCCTTTTGAAAACAACATAAGGGTCGAGGAAAAACAACGTGACAAAAATAGTTACACACGCGTCGATCATCATGAAGGGCAAATTTTTAAAGGAAATAATCAAGTGGAATAATGAATGAAATATTTACGTGTAATGTATTATGTATTTGCATTTATATATGTATATGTAGGGCTGTAAACGAGCCAAGCTCGAGCGAGCTTGACCTGGCTCGGTAGAAACTCGAGCTGAGCTCGAGCGAGCTTGAGATTGCCATCGAGCTTCAAGCTGGGCTCGAGCTCGGCTCGGACAAGCTCGACAGGCTCGTGTAGGCTCGGGAGAGAGGGGGAGTGGGCGACGGACCCGGGGGAGTACCTGCTGGCGGAGGCGCAGGGGAGCCGTGGCCGAGTCGGATCCAGGTCGAGGAGGGCGCGCGGCGGGAAGAGGCACCGTGGGCCGCGGTCGGAGGCGCCGCGGGCCGGTCAAGGAGGGCACCGGCGGCGGGGAGGCGTCTGGCCGGATCCAGTCAGGAGGCGGCGGGGTGGGGACGGGGTAGAGGCGGGAGAGGAGGGCGCCGGGGCGAGAGAGGCGCGGGAGAGGAGGGGGACAGGGGGCGGCGGCGGGGGAGAGGAGGCGCCGGGGCGAGAGGCGGCGGGGAGAGGAGGGGGACGGGGAGGAGGCGGCGGCGGGGGAGAGGAGGGTGGCGGGGGAGAGGAGGGGGACGGGGAGGAGGGGCGGGGCGAGGAGGGGACGGGGTGGAGGGGCAGCGGGGAAGAAGAGGGGCAGCGGGGGGCCCGAGCCGCCGAGGAGGGGGACGGGGGTGGGGGCGGCGGGGGGGATTTGGGCGTGGGGGCCGTGGGGACCTGGGGGGCGCGGGATTTGGGCGTGGGGGGCGCGCGGGGGGGGCGGACTGGTGGGGGCTGGGGAGAGAGAGGCGGGATTTGAGAGAGAGGCGGGAGGTCGGGAGGAGGTAAAAAAATCTCAAGCTCGCGAGCTATTCGAGCTCGGCTCGTTAAAGCTCGCGAGCTTGAAATTAGGCTCGAGTTCGACTCGTTTGGAGCTCGAGCCGAGCTCGAATCGAGTTTAAAGCGAGCCGAACCTGAATAGTTCGCGAGCCTCGAGCTTTTTTTACAGCCCTATGTATATGAGAATGTGAGATATATATGTGAATTTGCATTTATGAATATGAGAATGAGTCATATATGTGTGTGTGTGTGTTCTCACATACAGTTGTAAAGTAAAACCATCTGTGATATTTCCTTATTACAGACGGTTTGTATTTAGAACCGTCTATGATGATACATATCACAGACGATTTTAAAATATAATGTGTGTAATAAGAAAACATTACAGACAGTTTTATTTAGAACATTTGTGATGATACATATCATGAGACAATTCTTAAATAGAACTGTCTATGATTATATATATATATATATATATATATATATATATATATATATATATATATATATATATATATATATTGTGCTCTAGGGTTTGCACTATCCTAACGCTACACCCCAGCACCCACTTAACACCGACGTCCTGCCGTACTTAGTAAGAACTCATTTGCATGGTAGAATATGGGCTTGTGAATTACTCAATGAGGGTAATTTGTCAAGATTGAACTCGTGACAATTTGATATTATTATGCTAATTTGATTTCTCATGTGTTAGTAGTATACCTCACTGGAGTATAGCCTGCAGCTCTGTCACTTGTCGTACTGGTCTCTTGTTCAGAATTCTTTACTGTTGTTGTTAGGTTTGGCCGAAAACATACATACATATGTGCGTACGTACATACATCGCTTCTGCTTTGTCAAATATATGTTGAAGTTGCATTAGTTCAAGTCTGTTATATGTTTTTGGTTGTCCCCGAAAGTTAGTGACTTTGTATGCTCTTGGTATTGATATACACAGAGGTAATATTTGTTTAAGTTAGACTAGTAGAATTTTTAGAAATTATTACTGTGATCGTGAAAATTAAAATTGACAAGAGTGGTAGAAAGCCAAGTTTTCATTAACTTGTGCAACTCATCACCCGAGAGCAATATATCAAATGTTAAATTTATGCATTATGCAGAATTTATATGCTTACATACTTGTTTTATTGAATATATTGTAATATGTTAATGTTCTGAATTGCATATATACTTTGAGAGATAATACATGTACTTTTATGTCATTTTCATATTGCTATATATATGCTATCTTTTGTTTAATTATAATTGGAATTAAAATAGAAATATTGCAAAAACCACTTAATTTTCAACAATCCAGAAAATCAATTGCTAAGAATATGAATATGTGCACTATTAATTTCCATCAAACCTCATTAAACATATTGTAACTCCTCATCTGAGAGCAAGGTCACAAATATGAATATATGCACTATGCAGATCACACATGCTAATCACATTTTAATTTAGTTCGGATTACTATCCTGGTTCTAGTTAAATGACTTCAATTTATTATTCTTGTTGAAAGATAATTGCTTGGAATTCATGTCATTTTCATGTCTTAGGCTAATTGCTTTATTGTTCATGCTCAAATTTGGAATTAATATGAGAAGGCCAACATGTTATCCACTTATTCTTCATCATCGTTGTCAAATGCATGTGATGCACTGTCCTCTGGAAAAACCAAACGCCATGGAAGAAGATTATCGAAAAAGCCCAATGGCCGATTTACTATCACGGATGTCGATGCATTTAGGATCTCTCTCAATCGTCATCGAGCAGTGTCTGTATTCCAGAGAATGGTCAGAATAGTTGCATAGGAACAAATTGAGATCACATTCGATTCATGGAAGACCATGACCGAAGCTCAAAAAAATAAGCTACTGAAGGAAGTTTTCATATTGTTCAAGATCTTAGAAGAACATAAGGCCTCCGTTCAACGACATGCGTTGCTAGTAGCATGCAAAGCATGGAAGAACTTCAAGAGCCTGATTGTCATGCAATACATGGAGAAGGATTTGATGCCCTTCCACAAGTATCCATTCCTAGAACCGCAATATCAAGAGTTTATGGCGATGAAGACGCCAGATAATTTTAGGAGTACAACTGTGGCGCACAGGGCCCTCTAAGTAAAAAATACACACCCCCACAGACTTAACACAGTTGAGTATGTAGGTAAAATCCCACAATAGAGGAAGAAGGACGAGAAGGCAATCCTGCGAGGCACCTCCCTACCATTTCTTAGGATCCCTGATGAGCGCGTCCGAAACTAGATAAAACCGAGGTCATCTACCGTGTCATCGAGAGCCATCTCCTTTTAAAACCCCGCAGACGAGGAAGTGTCCAACCGCTTGATAAGATATCAAACTACCTAGTTTGTAATTACTCCATAACTTCATAGGAAGAGAAATTACATGTCAGGCTTTTGCAGGAAGTGCTGAATGTAAAATCTTCCTAAGGATCATTCCAAGCAGTCAGAGAAAGATATACATAGTCTCTGCGGCCCTAGAAAACAAGGAGTGCCCAAGAGGCCTTGGTCTTTATGTTCCTTAGAAATATGGTTTCTCATATGACTCCAAAACGTACCAGAGTAGGAAGAGAGCCAAAACCGAGTGTAAGGCACAGCTACAAGAGGAGATTAAGTTAACCCTTAGAGAGGAGCTCACTGATTATGTCAAAGATGAGACACGAAGGTATCATAAAACCAGCATGAAGCCCCTGCCGCTCTTGTGCTAGCCAGCCTCCCAACTGTCGGAGTAGCTGTGCGTCCAACCCTATCTCAAAAAGCGACCACAGATTTCCTATCGATGATATCTTGGTAATAATTATTATCTTTAGAATGCTCAAACTATTGATAGGTTTGTTGGAGTAGCTAATTTTGTATCGTTATGTAAGTGGCTACGAAGTGCAATCTCCAAGTGAGATATGCCTCTGTTGCCTTGTGAGTGGCTTGGGGCTAGGCATATCCATCCGATCTTGGGGCCTTAGTGCATGGTATAACTCTAGTGACAGGTTTTGCAGAAGTAAATGTGGATGGTGTTTATGCCAATTTTGAGATCGTCCTACTGCAGATGCCCCCAAACGACGAGGTCATGACTCTAGGGCAAGCCATTAGAATATTCATCCAATGGCCCAAAAGGGACATCTACTTGGAGGCTCCTGCCTTATGTCAAGTCCACGAGAGCTATCTGCACCGATGCCAAGTCCACTGGAGCTATCTGCACTGGTGTCAAGTCCACTAGAGCTATCTACATCGATGCCAAGACCACAGGGGTTATCTGCACCGGAGCTACCTGCACCAGTGCCAAGACCATGAGGACTATCCACACCAGAGCTACCTGCACCGGTGCCACAACCATAGGGGCTATCCGCACCGGAGCTACATTTACGGTCAACTACTATGAAGTTGACCTACAGCAAGGCGACAAGGGAAAACTGGAGGAGACCGATGATGATATCCCTTACTTGCCATTGGCCTAGAAATCATGCTAGGTGAGTCATTTTTCATCCCAAAAGAGTATTTCCTAACACTAGGACTGACTTGCCAGAGATTACATGCATGGTACATGTAACAGGCCAACAAATTGGAGGGACAGCGATGCTCGGGTCTCACCGTCAAGTTCAAGCTGCATCATCTTTAACATGGTATTCATGACTGTGTCTTCACGGTGACCTTTGAGGACTTATTCGATCTCTTCACACTTGACGCCCTTGACGTCTCACTCATTCGATGCTTGACACCGTAAGTGTGTACAATCACGATCTACGTCATGTAATACCGATAAATGTCATATATAAATCATTGCTTTTGTATATATGTAGGCAGATACATGGTGACTGAAGCCAGATTAACAAAATTACTGGTTGGTTTCCTCAACCCACGCTTAGTCTCCATAGATATCATCGAGGAGGATGCATCATTCGTCAATAATTACATAACGACGACATTGGTGGCTAACGGCAACAAGGAATTCATACTTATGCCTTACAACCAGGGGTAAATACTGCACTAGTGGCTATACTTGTTGATTTGTACTTTATAAATAACACAAACTTAGGTTTAATGACCATGACGCCATACCTATGTAGGTTCCACTGGATTCTAATTGTAATTATACCAAAATGGAATAAGGTAACATACCTTAATTTCCTAAAAAGGATCAAAACCGACTTTACAATTTTCCAACAATTAATTAACAAGTAAACACATTTTCTCCATAGATAACTCTATTGTAGTCTTTCCTTACTTCCCAATTACTAAGGCTAAATTTTTGGAATCATGTAGATCATTCGCCACGTACATTATAGAGGTACAGAAATCCAAGGGAGGGATCAACGCCCTATGACACGATCTAGATTTTTCGTTATTCTCTAGTACATATTAATCCTATATAGTACTTCGTAGTAATGCCTGTCGAATTAATAAATTTTATTTTTACAGTGTCACCAGCAGCTACCGGGCAACACCTGTGGATTTATGTTTGCCATCACGTGCAACTACTTCTCGATTCCTGGAAGACCAATGATCCCCAGGTTTGTCAATCTTGCAATAATTATTTCATATTTATTAATTTATATATGTATGCACGACATTGATATTCCTATTGACAAGTTGCGTCCATCGCTAAGTTGAAGGCTCAGCTCAAAATTGAGAGGAAGAACAATGATGAGCTACGGAGGCAGAGGCTCGGGAAAAGATACAATCAGGATGTAGTCAACATCGGTAGTGACTACCACCTATTCTATTGTTGCACTGACGCGAGCTACCCATGTGCCTGTCGCTACCATGCAACCAGCTACATCTAATATGCCCTTAGGATGAGCACTTCATGTGAGTGTCCTACGGTGTTCCCTATTCACCCTAGGGATGGACATCGATCAGCTTGACTTGATCTACATCAACCATACTCTTTTCATTCCCAAAAGGCATGCATGTAGCATAGTTGTAGTCTGGTTAGTTGGTTCATGCATCTTGCCATTTGTACTGTACTTGTAGTGGGGGCAAGAGATGTGCTCTACTGCACCCACGCATCATGTCACTCCCTGTTAAGTTCATTAATTATCTCCAAGGATTTCTTGGGCTTACATATGTGTTGTGTATGATCCATTTATGCTTAGTGCCTAAATGTATGTCTTTAGCACATCATAATGCACACCTACCCACTATATGTACTATAGTCCAATTTTGTAGCTATCAATGACAAAAATGTGCACCCAACTTTTTAGGTCAAAGTAACTGCACTATGACACTAACTGTTCAGACCGAAATGACCATACTATGCCACCTTTTTCAGACTGAATTAACAACATATGCTAGCTTTTCTCAGTGAATTAACAACACATTGACCTATTTTGAGGCAAAAGATATCTTTTCATGGATGTGAGTGTACTTGCATTCACCAAAATTTGTTCCCTCAACACTACACCCCAACTGTCAATAAAACTACGGCACCCTCCACCACAAGTAACACTCATTTTGAGCTATTTTGAAAATAGAAAGAGGGGAAGAGAGGTCAAGGGGATGTCAGACTTTATCACCAATCTCCACTAAGGAACCACCTGTTACCATTACTAATCACCATCTTGGTTTTTTATATTTTCCCTATGCACTACAAGGAATACATATATATATTTCATGGTAGCATTAACATATATAGTCTTGCATACTCCATAATTTAAATGATATAGAGATAAAGTCAGATCTCATATCACACTTATGCTTTAAAGGACATAAAGTAAATCACACATTGGATCTAGTGTGTAATTTGCATCATGCCCTTTAAAGCCCAATGGTGATATGTGGAGTTGGACCATATTAAATTTCACAAAATTTTGGGCACAAACTAAAAATTGGCCGTGTTTTCTCAGTATGGTCAATGTTAAGACACCATACGTCTTAACTTCAAATAAACGGAAAGACACCACACGTCTTCCTAGATTTGGCACGCTGAAGCTAGAACGAGCGTTTATAGTTCAGTTGTGCCGGCCATGCATCTAATTGGCTGGATTGGTCATTTTCTAAATTTTCTTTCATAGCTATTTCTTCTGGCCATTGCTATTCCATTTCAATTAAAAGTTAAAAAGTTTTAGCCAAAAGCTATTAGCTCATTGATTAAAATACCACTTGGTAGGACATGGTGGTGGAGTAGAAGCGAACCAACAAACCAGTAGAAGAGGGAAGGAAATGCGAGTTTGCCCAACCAAATTAGGAATTTTTCGAAATAATCCTTTTTTATTCAAAATTACAAAAATATACCACTGTTTTAATTTTTGTACAAAAATAGCCTCTAGTCGTCCAACCGCTGGACGATTGGATCCTGTCGTCCAACAACCAAGCGATATATAGGCAGTAAGTGGACCATTCGGCGACAGGCTCCAGTCATCCAACGGTCGGGCTACTGGACCCTATTGCCCAATATTGGGCGACTGAAGGTCCAGTCGCCCAATCGTTAGCCAACTGGACACCATATATAATTGGCCACTCAGCCGAGCGCCTAAGCGATTCCATTTGTTGACGCCGAGCATAAAGAGAAAGAAGAGAAGGGGAAAAAGAAGAGGGGAGAGGGGAAAAAAGAGAGGAGAGGGGAGGAGCAAGGAGAGAATGTTCCGCTAGTTCTGCGAAGTAGAAAATTTTGCTATGTTTTAGTCAATTTTTTTATATTAAGTAAATATTTTGCTTAGTGTAAAATTAATATCCGTAGAAAATTATAGCTATAGAAAAGAATAGTAATCCCATCAGGTATGAAGGAATTAGTCTCGTTAGAGGAAAGACCAGACAGGAGAAAAAGAAAAAAAAGCGAGGAGAAATGCGCATGTAATTAATTTATTTCATTACAAATATTTAACTGGGAGGATCCCGTGGCATATTAGAGTATTGGGAAAATTTTGATTAATCATGTGAAAATACAAAATATTATTAGACAACATTTATGATTAATTAGGAATGAATGTAATATCGTAGGTACATTGAAAATTCATGCGTACCATTAAAACTGGTATATTGGCATTTAAATCAACATGTCACATACTTAATTACTTAGTTAATTTTGTCAATGTCATATGAATTATCGAAAACCATTAGATATTATTTACAGTAATAGAGAGCTCGAGCAGAGAGAATAGTAGCGTCGGTGTATGTGGGAGTAGATAGGAAGTTGGTGCATACTGGGGCAGATGAAGGAGAGTGGTGTCGGTGTAAATGAGAGGTTACACTATGAGGAAAAAATAACCAATATGAAGAGACCCGCATATTAATCGTGGTCGCAGCCTTAGGGAATGAACGATGCCTTAACCATGCTGTAGTGTAGTTGTTCACGATAGGCGAACAATTGTAGAAATATAAATTACAGTACAACAGTAGTTCCATAATGTGCGATGCAATTTGACTAATTGCAACATTAAAAATATTTGCAGGTAGACATCAGCAATACTGATGCTGCCCACTACATTGAAAGTGCATTACGGTGTCGGCACCGCTCGTGAAGGTCCAAACAGTGTTGACTTAAGCAGTTTTGCGTAAGCCACTATGGTACACCTAGACGGCGAGAATGCTCGAATCACATATGCGATACACTGGCTCACCCGCAATTTCTCCTTGAACCCTGAGGTGTGCAACATCATCATACAAGCGCTTTGGATCCAGTCTCCCACACACATTAGACGGGAGTTGAGAAGATTGACGCATATTGTTATGTGAAAGGGCTTTGTTGAAGGCTATACAAGGCCATACTGATGGCTATCATCCAGATGGTAGGAGCGGCTCAGGCGCCTAGCATATTGGTCAAAAGAAGGGCCCAGAGGCCGGTGTCACAGAGGTTACGAAGGACGTTGCTTGTGACAAGGCCGATACGGTAAATGCAGGTGAGAAAGATCGGTCACCGCATGCTAAGCCTATAGGACAGGCTAATAAAAGGGAACATATGAAGTACATAATGTATCGAATGGAGAGCGATAATCGGATGGCCTGGTGTAACATCCTGAAATTCGTATGTTCAAAATGTGTGAAAAATTTAAAACTTTTAATTGAATCTTATTGCCATTTGAATTTCTTCTGCTATTTTTATTTGAATTTTCTGAATTATGTGCTATACAAATTAATACTGGGGATAACTCCTAAGCGAGAATGTTAATAACAGATACAAATAATAAGTTTAATATATGAAAAACTAAAATCCGATGGAAGTTAATAAAACAAAACCTAAATTAAAGCAAAGGACTATGAATTAAAAATATGAAGACTTACATTAAAATTTAAGGCTCTAACACAAACCTGAAATTAAACAAAAATTTAAAGAAAGATATTATGGTCGAAAAAGTTAATATGAAAAACGAATTCATAATAGGGAAAATATAAAGTTGTAAACCAACTGCAATTTGAGCTTTTGATTGAATTGAAACTCAAATGTGGAAAATCAAAAACCACAATTTAGTTTCACAAGAAATTCTGAAAAACATAATTTTGCCACAACCATTTAGTCTTTCCCTTAAATAAAAAAGGGGCTACAAACATTCCCTTTTCCCTTTTGGGTCCCCTGGTTCTTCCTTCCTTCCCTTGCCTTCGCTACCGACCATGCCAAGCTGGCCACGTGCCTTGCACAAGCCTGCGCCCGAGCATAACTGTACCACTCCTTGCCTCGCGGGCAATTGCTGCGCGCGCCCTGCCTTGGTCTCGCGCCTGCACGCCGCTTCCATTGCGCGCTGCGCCCCTGCACCGTCGCGCGCCCGGGCACTCACAAACCATAGGCTGGCCGCAATGTCAAGAAAAGGGGGTCAGTAGAACAAAGCTAGAATAAGCTGGATAATGAAAACGTAGAATAAGATCCATTAAAATGTGAGCTGAAAATGTACAAAACTACCAAAAATAATCGTAGCATTAGTTTGTGCCAAATATTTTCAATTTTGGGCCCATCTATAAAACGCAGGTCTAAAGAAGCACACATGATATACAACAGTCAATACATAGATGCAATGAATCGCCTAGTGTGGTATGGCAGCAAAGAACTCCTTGGCATTGCAACAGTTTACCTAGCAGGGCAAAAGAATTTTTGCTGGTGCTGAGATGCATTCAGCACCACCTGAGCTTCGCTAGCTAGCCAAGTTGCGTACTGTCACAACTAAAACAACAATGGTAGTTGACTATCCATGCATTCATATATAAAAATATGCCTAGATGTGCCATGACCCATGATCATATCAAAAAGCAATGAGAAAGTATACAGTGGACATTCCATCGCAATCCTAAAGCTGGAATATTTACTTTCTAAGCCTCAAATACCTTAATCTGTTCATGAACTGCAGACAAATTCCAAATCATATAATGGCACAAATTCCAAATCATATAATGGCATGTCATGATCTTGCAATGTCATATACTTCTAACAAAGATAGATTCATGCAAATTCTTTCTATAACATGTTCAATGCCAAGAAGCTTATCTCCAGCAAGTACGGCATGCATTCTCCATACCTTGATCACTGCAGCTAACTCATACATGTTAGTAAATAGTTGCCCAAAATTAATACAACAGTGTTATTATTTCAATTTTCAAGATGAGTACTGTAAAGACATATTGATCCATGCTGTTCAAGTACTAGTACTATAAGGGCTAAAGTATTACCACAAGAGTTAGAGTGCGACTGTAGAAGATCAGAAACCAACATCTAAAAAGTAAAATCCTATGAACAGAATAGTAGCTGCTGTGGATCTGTCCGTACCTTGTTCTTGTTGGGATTCCGAAATCACATTGGCCGAAATGCTTTCTCAGGCAGCTCCAGGAATGCCTCCTCCCCCAAACTCCAAATGTTTGATCCCTTTACATCCCCCTTCCAGAGCAGTGTACACATGTAAAAAGGGACAAAAGCACGGCAAACACCAAGACAAAATCCAGTCATTTTAAAGATATTTTTCAAGAAATCATTAATCAAAAGATCTAAATGGCTATTTGCTGTCCATTGTCTCCAACACGATGTATTAGAATTTCGGCACGTTTTATTCCTTTACAGCAAGCACGCAATGCATTCTCCATACTTTAACCACTGCAATTAACTCATACATGTTAGGAAACAGCGCCAGAAATTTATACAATAGTGCTATTATTCTAATTCTGAAGAAGTGATGTCCAAAAGAACGACAGCAAAAAATACACCTGAAGGGAGGGATCTGATGGACACTATCATAAACTTCCATACATGCAGAACATCCAAAGAGTAAAGTATGCATGAGAGGTGTGCCGGCATTCTGCTCGCTTTGCCTTCGCCCGCCGTGTGGTGTGAACCAACTATGTATAAACACCCCACCCCACGCCATCGAAAATTTGAAGGTGTACATGACATTTTCCTAGTGTGCAGTCACTAAATAAATTAAAGATGTAAGACAGCAAGAGAGTACAATTATCTTTCAAGTAAGAGATATGGAAACTCAATCACTCCAAGTAATAACAGAGTATACTACAGTTCTGAACCTGAAACCAAATCGAGTTTAATAACAGGGAATCTGCAGTCACAGGAGTATTACCAGCGCAATAAGAAAAGACTGGCATACCAGTACTCACAGTCATCAGTAAAAATAGATATACCTTGCATACTTTACACATACAAAGAGCAAAAAAGCTATCAAGTAACAGCACAAATTAGCAGCACAACGATAGGCCAGTAAGAATTATAGCTCCATGCATAGTAGCACAAGAGTTGCTGAGATTACAACTGTGGTGCTTAATGACCTCACTTGCCTCAAAAATCCAGTCGTTCCACACTTCCACTTTCAACAAAAGGAATTTCAGCAGCAATAATCAAGTGAAGACAACAAAAACATAATAGAAATCCCACAGATAACTATCATAGAAATTGTACTTACACTCTCCCCGCGCCGCGTGGCGAAGTGGGAGGGGAAGGGGCTAGATAGAGACGGCTCACCATGACGGCCTCCTCCAAGGCGGCGGAGGCGAAAGCCATGGGGAGCACGAGGGGGCCCGCTTAGGCGAGGTTTGGGGGAGGGCGATTTGGGGGCTTTGATGAGGGCCAGGCGGGTCGCGTTCGCGAAATTGAGGGGTTGCTGATCAGTTGCGCTTGCAGTGCGCAGCTCGCCTCTTTCCGTCCTCTCTCTGGATTCGGGAGGATCGGACGGGCGCAGCCTTGCAGTCGTAGGACGACGGAGATGGCCGGATTGGATGTGCGTCAGGGTTTTGGGGGAGGTGGATGGGGCGGTGGCCGGCGGGCGGAGGCGATGGAGGAGGAGCGGATAGGGCAACGGCGGGGGCGGAGGATGGGGGCAGCGGTGGAGGTGGATGGAAGCGGCGACGGGGAAGGATGGAGACTGCGATTCGTGCGCGGAGCGGACCTGCGGGCCAGCCGAGGGCAAGCGCGCTCATGTATGGAGCGAAGGAGAGGCCGGCGATTCCTTCGCACATATAGAGTTTTGTTATGATATCAATAATGATACTATACCGAAATGCATGGTACATATTATATATATAATACAAGGTACACATTTTGATGCCTAACTGAACCGTCGAACAATTCTGCCCGTTGTCTTAAACTAAAACCATGGTCCAAGAGGTACCTGACTGTTGGGTGTCTGAAGGACCAAGTGAAAATTTAATTGTACAGATTTGTTAGATTTTTGAAGTGCCTGTAGATTAATAGGTCTGGCTGGCTTGACTGGCCAGAGGGCGGTCAAGCTGGCCCTCCCCAGCGGTTCAACCGTTGGGCAAATCCGGTCTGACTGGCCGGCAAGTTTTGCCTTGACTGTTTTTTGATTTTTGGGAAATTGAGTTTTATGATGAGCTAGTTTGACCCATGTCGGTGTATACATATTGTATGATGTATATTATAGTTAACGTGCGTCAAGTTGTGAAAATTTTGTGTCTGAAAATGATTTTTTTATCTTTGGATATGTAGGATCGTTTCGAGTCAACTATGGTCAATACGAGGATCAGAGTTACACTCATAGAGGAGCTGAGGTTCAAAACGAAAGGATGCGGGGTAAGATGGCTGACATCAAGCATGGCATGAAAAAGACAGAAAATATTAAAAAAAAGTTTGAGTAACGAGTTACACCATGTGATTTGATCGGTCCAAATGAGGCGTATTCTAATGAAAACAGAACGAGAGAGACTTACCACCGTGTAGAAAGCTAGTGGTGCATCTACATGTGAAAAACATGACAATTACTTACAATAAAAGATGAAGATCTGATAAAAAAATATTTTGGTAAGTTGACTAAAATACCAGAATCTATCTTGGATCAAAACCATGATGTTTAGAAGAGCAGTTTATGTCAAGGAGAAGTTGAGAAGATCAAATTGGATCAAGATTAAAGACTTAGCAAATTTGAACTTATGTACTTTCAAAAGCATGCATAAATGTAGTGTGTGAATAAAACCTACATTGTGTTGAGTTAACGAATTTCTCCTATATATGCTAAGTGAATATATAGTATCCACTAGAATTAGATAGGTGTTGATTGTCTATCAATTTAACGGGTTAGGATGGAGACTTACTAGTAAACTATCCAACTATCCAACCTTCGCTATTGAAGCAAGTGTTCTAAGGTTAGAATTTGAGAAGTGTGAGTATTGTGATGTATTTTTTGTCCTGTAAATGGAGTGGCTATAAAATTTTTATCTTCAAGTAGCAATATATTAAATTTGTTCATCTCTCATAGATCCCTTTTATTTTGGTTGATTTACTTTTGATTTGGTTAATTTTGATCTTCTCTCTCTTCTTCTTGATTTTGCTTGATGCTAAGCATGAGTTAGTGATAAAAATATACATTGGAAATCAATCCACATCCATCTAGGTATCAGGTTTGATAATACATCTAGAACCATCTTGGCTATCTCTCACCCATGAGCAAGTCATATTCACAATTTTATGTTTTTGCTATGTTTTGATGTAACCTTCTTTTAAATTGAGAAATGTCATAACTTTGACAACGATTATCTCGATCATTGATTCAAAAATATTTGTGTCATCCTAGTGAAGGTGTATGCTAAATTTTAAATCATTTAGATATATAGATTAACAGTTTTATGGATTTTTTTACTTTTAAAATAGTGTTGTTTGTACTATTCCCGTGATTTCACTATAGTGGTCTAACACGCTACGGTTCATCGCTCTAATCGGGTACTGTTCATCCGGTCCGATCTCTGGGTATGTTGAGACTTATTTTGCTCAGTTTTTATTTGGATCTTTTTGTGTGTGATTAGTCTCTAATTTTCATAATTTTCTATATTTATTAGAGTAAGACCGATAAATATTTTAAAAAATTTGAAAGCACCTTTTATCTCTCTCTCTATTGGTCTGTCGTCGCAAGTTGACAACAAAGACGATCGTTCGTCGAGATAAGAGTTTAAATTACAAAGCAGGGGGGGTGCTGGTGTCCTTTTTTGCTTGGCATGGTCGTCCTGCGATCGCCTGAGCTTGCTTGACGGAACACGCTGAGCTCGCGCATGACACTGCCGACGAGCCCGAATCTTGAGGCATGATCTAGCTCAGAATTTGACTAAGTACGTCGGCCATATGACAATTTCGAGAATGTCGGCGATGAAAAGTAGGGAAAAAAAACCAGGACCGCTGCACGCAGCGGATCGATTCCAGCCGAATAAAAAAAGGTTATAGAGACACTTTCAGTCAAAGGTCGGAGAAACAGACGATTCTTTTCTTTAGTTACAGGTCGCATCTTGGATAGAAAATAACATGAAAGAAAAAAAAATGGACTTATCACCCGTGTAATGTGGTAGTGACATGGAAAGCTGGCAGTGAATTCCCTTAGGAGCTTGCCACAGATAAGCAGAGACGTGGCATACGTCCGTACCTGCGATCTTGTTGGAATATACTTATATATCATTTTCATATAGCAAAATTAAACATTCATGGAGATGTTGCTTGTCAAAGTTGAAATAGTTTAGCACAGTTAGACTTTTGTTTTACAACAGTACTCTGTTCAATTCGTTCTATTTGTTTATTTATGACCATGAGAATATCTGTCGTAATATATTTGCCTATTAAAAAAATATAGAATACAGTTATTGCAAATTTTTCATCACTATTCTTACTTAAATACTTTGGAAGCACAAATATATATGATCCTGCATGCTACTTTGAGCTTGCTAATTCTACTACTATAACATCCTGATTTTCGGAGTTTTTAAAACCCTGTTTTTAAAAATTAATTTTTGAAATTTTTCTGAATTTTTATCAAGCTTAAATTGAATTTTTAGAATTTAAAAGGATTTAATATGATTAAAATAAACTTCAACATGAGATGAAAATATTTTATTCGAGTTTCTTGTGGCTCAAGGAATTTTCTGGTATTTTTGGTGAATTTTTAGGACTTATTTGCTATTTTTCTGGAGCCCTGTGATTTTATTCGGATTTTTGGAAAAAGAAAAACGGGAGAAAAATCTTAAAATTCCTCAGGCTGAAACTCCCTCCGGCCCACCTCTTCCCGGCCCGCCTCTGCCTACCACCCGTTAGGCCGCCGCCACGCGTCACCCTCCGGCCCACCTCCACCTCGACCCACCGGCTACCGCCCCAGCCGCTCAATCGTGCCTGCGCCACTTGGCACCATCCCGTGCCCCGCGCCGCCCCTCGCCCGCTTGTCCTAGCATCACGCTTGCTCGCTCCGCCTACCTCGCGCGCCAGTCGCTCGATCCCACACCCCGTCCACGTGTCATCCATCCCCGTGCCGCTCTTCACCCGTGCGCCAACCCCTGCAATGCCCGCACTCAGACTCGATCCCGACCGTTCGATGCGCCACACGTCGCATCCACGGCCTTCGTCTCCGATGAGGACTCATCGCCGCCCGTGTTCATTCCGAACACCACCTCGAGGTGCGTGCTTAAGAGCCGCCACAACCCTCGCTTCCTTCCCTCGTCCACGCCGCACCGCCGTTCCTCGCCTCGTGCCGCCGCGCAGATGCCAGAGCATCTTGCCGCTGATGCCTCACCCGTCTTCGCCGTGCGCCGCCTCCGTCCTCGTCGTTCCGAGCGAACCTCGCCGTCGTTCGAACCCGCCGCCAAGACCCCGCCGACCGGAGCCTCCACCGTCGTCCCCGTCCTACCGGTAAGCCACCGCCGCCGAACGACCTCGCCGCCGTTGGAACCCGCCGCCGCTCGCTGGACCCTCCGCCGTGCGCGCTGGTCACCGAGCGCGGCGCGCGCGCGGTCGGTCCATCGCCCGCCGCCGCCGCGCTTCGCCACCCCTTGGTCCCGCGCGCGCCCGCCTCGGTCGCGCGCCGCACCGAACCCACACCTACGCCGCGCGCCGTGACGCTTCGCGCGGCGTGCCCCGCCACGCGTCAGCCATCCCTCGATTGACACCCCAATCCGAACCATTGATCCAGATCTGGATCAACGGCTTGGATCCACCCACGTGGCCACATCCCCGTCGTCGGATCCTGGCCGCCGCCGCCTGCACCAACACCTCCACGTCAACCCTAGCCACGTGGTGCCACGTCAGCCTTAGCGCCACGTGGCATGCCACGTGTCAAGCCACGTCAGCCAAAAACCGACTCTGTGTGCCGCGTGTCACCCCCTCGGCTTGCCACGTCAGCCCTAATCTGTCGCGTCAGCACTGCCCTCCCCGTGTGCACTGTTTTATGGACCGGGTCCACCGTGGGCTTGGTCTCCCGTGAGTCAGGTTCACAGCACAGTAGCTTTTCTGATTTTCTTGATTTTCTTTTAGAGTTAATTTTTCGAGAGCCCGTCTTCCTCCGTCCTAGCTCCGATTGACCCCGTTCTTTTTTTCTAAATTCATCTAAAATCGAGCTCTAGCTTTTGGTTCTATTTTTAAGATTTTTGGAGTTAATTTGCTTATCATTTTATGTGTTTTTATTATTTCGATCGTTTTCTCTCTCGTTAGATTCCAATTCCGGAGGAGCAAGAGCTACGCCAGAAGACCCTGAGTACCTCTCTGAGCATAACTAAGGCAAGTTGTGTCGTTTGATCATGTTGAACCCAGTTTACAATCTACTATTTAATTATTTTTGTTTTAAATTACATTGCATCGCTATTTAATACAAACTTTGTATATGATAGTTATCGTCCCATATTGAACTACCCTGCCTTGATAATTTGAATACTATGATGGCATTGTCACTATAGGTTGAGAAATTTACTAGTGATGATATGCTAGATGTCACATGGGTTGCACGATTAGAATGTTTAGCCTTGCTTATTTACGATTGGGTTTATTATCACATGTGAATTATTAATTTGATTTAATGAGATATGAAACTATGGTTGGTGCCACGTTTATTAAAAATTGGGCCATGATATTGGTGTGTCACTGGCGTGGTTATACAAACTTGGTTTTGCACTCGGACGAGTGATCATGCAGTAAAGGGGAAAGTACAGGTTCACTTCGTGGGATGTGGTAGTCTCGCCCGAGTAGACTTAAGGACTTAACTTTGTGCGTCATTGATCTGAGTTTTATCGTGCAAACCACATGTCTAGTATGTGATAAACCTGGCTGATGAATTTGGGATGTTTCAACTTAAATCTTGCCATTGTGATGAACATGGTTGCTGATTTTCATGTGGCGCAAGGGGGGTGTGATGCGAAACTCTAACGGGCGGGATTAGGTTGGAATTGAACTTTGTAAAGGCCTTGTTGTGATTTCTTGAGATCGAGGCTAATCACACCGTGTGGGTACAGTTGTGCAACATCTGCAGAGTGTAAAATTATTCGAATAGCCGCGTTCTCGGTCATGGACAATGCTCGGTGATTTCACACGAGGAATAGTGATTTCATTTAAACTTGGTGGTTTATGTTGGTGTGAACAGGTAGTTCACTGTTGGATTAGCTTGTGGATGGGAGGTCCATAAGCTGTTTATTTCAATTCCTTTCATTACTCATTTATTATTGTCTTATTTAAAGTGTGCCTTCAATCTATTTATTGTATTTACCTTCAAATATTGTTTCATGCAAAATAACCTTTTAGCCTTCCATTGATAAGCCTTGCATATTATATTGCATTCATTTGTTACAAACGATTTGCTGAGTATCAATGTACTCACGGCTTTACGCCTATGTTGCCCAGTTGAGGAGGAGTATTACCAGCAGGAGGTTCCAGAAGGAGAGTACTTCGATGATTTCACGGATTAGGCTTCGTTCTCCACTTGATAACCTGTGGACTTATCGATTGGCCGCTATATTTTATTTTGAATTTTTGCTGCTAGTTTTAAAGTCCTTCCGGCTAAAGATATTGTAAGCTTGGCTATAAAATCGTACCTTTGAGATTTATCGATATTTAAGTTTTCCCTTTATTTAGTGTGTGTATAATTGTGATTACATCTATGTTTGATTGTGTGCACTAACGTGTTTCTGAACTAGTGCAGTTTTTCCTTTATTTACATATTTAGATCTCGACAACTGTCGGCACCAGCTAAGCTAGCAGATGCCATTGGTCTTCCGCGCCTCCGCCACTGACCGCTGCGTCTGGACCTCCGACCTCTTGGTATGGCAGTCCAGCAGCGGGGGCGTTTCCTGCCTGAGCTTGGCCGGGAGAGCGTCAAGCTGGCGCATGACCTTGTCGACGTCGGCGAGGAGGCGCTCGGCGAGGGTGCGGCTGAAATCCTCCCGGACGACGACGCGGAGCACCGTGACGTGCTGCGCGTCGGGCGGCATGGTGTAGGCCGGCACGATCCAGCCGAAGCGGCGCAGCATGTGGGCGACCTCGAACTCGTCGTGGCGGCTGCGGTCCCTGAGCGAGAAGGCAACCAACGGCACGCCGTCATCCTTGGAGACGATGTCGAAGCGGCCGCTGCGCTTCAGCCCCGCCCTGAGCGCCGCCGCGTTCTCACGGCAGTTCTCCATGATGTTCCGGTAACCCTGCATCATATCGCGCACACATGCTTGCATGAACATCTCATTACTGCATTAACTAATTGCATGATAGGTGATGTGTCAATAAATTACCTCGAATCCATGGCGAATAAGCTGGTAATACTGCGCAATTACTTGACTAGAACCTGCAGTTAAATTACAAGCTACTGATTAATCAATCATCTGCATTCTGCGGTAACAAAGTTATATATTGAACTTTGAGAATTTTTTTGTTACTTTTGGAGAAGTTGGGCGTGAAGGTGGGCTGGTCGGCGCCGAGGTAGTTGATGTGGAAGACGAGCTCCTCTGGCAGGTCGTCCTTGGTGCGCCAGACGCACCAGCCGATGCCGGCGTAGACGAGGCCGTACTTGTGGCCGCTGACGTTGATGCTCCTCACCAGCGGCAGCCGGAAGTCCCACTCCAGCTCCGGGTACAGGAACGGCGCGACGAACCCGCCGCTCGCTGCGTCGACGTGGATCGACGTCTCCCACCCCGTCTCCTCGTTCCTCCTCTCGAGGAGGTCGTTGAGGAGTTTGATGTCCTCGAACTCGCCGTTGAGAGTGGAGCCGAGGATCGCCGCTACGCAGATGGTGTTCTCGTCGACCATCTCCACCGCCTTCTCCGGGTCCATGACGTAGTATCCTTCCCGGAGCTTCACCTCCTGGAGCTCCACCTCGAAGTACCTCGCGAACTTCTCCCAGCAGACCTGCACGTTGGCGCCGGTGACGATGTTGGGCCTGTCGAACGGCTTGCCCTCGGCGCGGCGGCGGTTCTGCCAGCGGCGCTTGAAGGCGAGGCCGGCGAGCATGATGGCCTCGGAGGAGCCGACGGTGCCGACGCCAATGGCCTGGTCGGATTCGGCGGCGAGGGGCGCGTGGAAGAGGCGCGCGATCATGTTGACGCAGCGGTTCTGGAGGTCGGTGGTGACGGGGTACTCGTGCATGTCGACGTAGTTCTTGCTGGCGGCGGCCATGGCGAGTCGGTCGCACTCGGGCTCCATCCACGTCGTCACGAACGACGCCAGGTTCAGCCGCGGGTTGCCGTCCAGCATCAGCTCGTCGCTGATGATCTGGTACGCCGCCTCCTTGGGCATTGAGTTCGCCGGCATCCGGTACCTAAACACCCACACACATACAAGCGTTAAGATCCTGAGTAACATACATACAATTATCAGTACCAAAAACGACACTCGGCTCGTGGAATAGATGTAACATCGTTTTTGCCCGACAAAATTTCGCCGACGGATTCTGGCTGTCGCTTGTCTACCAATTTCTCAAACAAATATAATCCTCGCTGACAAGACTTCGCCCACGTGTGTTGTCAAGGAAGTCGAGCCGTCATCTAAAGTTCCTTACTACTGCATTGTGGAAAGACTTTTGATCAGAGGACGGGACAACGGACGAAAGACTTTTGATCAGCAACCGAAGGATTAAAAAGGGCATTTGATTGTACGTTCCCAGATCAAAAGTAAGTGAAAACAGGAAAAAAAAATCCTACCAACGAGGGGCCTCACGTGAGGCCCTCTATCCACTGTTCATTCAGTAAGACTGAATAGATGGAGGGTCTCACAGTGTGGACACATCTAGCATATGTGGACTTCGAAGTTCCAAAAATAACCTTTAGAACACGATAATTTCAAATCTGACCCTCTCCTCACGCTAGTGGTGCGGTTGGGGACCGCACCACTCATTGTGGCGGTGACACATGGTTAGTGGTGTAGTCGGGGACTGCACCACTAGCCACGTGTCGCCGCCTCAGAGTTGCGCGGTTGGAGAGGGGGTTAGATTTGGAATTTTCGTGTTCTAAGAGTTATTTTTGAAATTTTGAAGATCACACATGCTAAATGTGTCCAAATTTCACAGTGAGGCTCTCGCTATAAAATTTGCTTCCAGTGAAAATAGTGCCTAGCCGGACCATCGACAAGACGAATAGATTAGCTACGACATCAAATGATTTGAAATCGTACCTGGGGAGTGAGGAGCGGACGTAGCGCGACGCGAACGTCGAGTGGACGGACATGTCGGAGTCGGAGGAGAAGGTCTGGGAGAGCACCATGGCTGCAAATTAGCCTCTCTTGCCAATTCTATCTATCCCTACAGCCGGCCCAACAGAGAGGTGCCCTTGATTCTATGCGTTGTTGCTTGTGGTGGTGGTGGGCAATGCAGCCATCTGATGTGCGTGTACTGTTTATATAGACCAGCCGGGTCAGGGTTGGGACACTAGTTAACAAGGGTAAGAAAAAAAGAACTTGGAGTATAAGAAGAATATATGCTAGTGCCTACGCTTTCTTGCGTCTTTCAATTTTTATTACGAGTATCTATTCCATTCTCTACATGAGAGGCGCCAAATTATTGGGAGTGTTTTGGTCGACCCATTGAGAATGACATCTGAGTCATGCCTCTTTCACAACAAGTCGCCATAATTCAATCGCAAAAAAAATAAAGCAAATCAGGTCGTCAAAATTAATTGCTTTGCTAGGGCCTAAATAAAGGTGATAATAATCAGTATATTATAGTGCCACGTCAGTGATTTTCAAAAAGGCTTCCGAGATTTGCGAAATAGTGTTACAGCCCTGCTCAACTCAGCTTTTTTTGAGTTTCAACTTCTAACTTTAACTTTTTTTTTCACTATTCAGTAATTCGTTTTTTCTGATTTTTTTAGATATTTTGGGTTTTTTTGTATTTTTTTTCCGTATTCTTTTGCATTGTCCGTGATGGGTTAACATATTTTTTTATTTTTCTGTTTTTTTAAAATTTAATTATGCCCAAAAAACAACTTAGCTACAGTAAAAAAAGACAGCTATAGTGAAATCTTAGTTAAAAATCAGAAATCATTGTTATTCCGAACGTAAATCTTCGATTTTAATAAAAAAAAGTATATAAGGTATTCCAACATTTTGCCGGCACGGAGGAACATGCATGTAACCGCGCAATGAGCTGGTGGTCAAATCGAATCACCCTTGTGTGGAAATTTCCTGAGACCATCCAAGTCTTCAAGTCTTTAGGTCAAGTTTCTTTAGATATTCTTTGTTGTTTAACTTTGACATTTTTTTTTATGTTTTCCCGTTTTACTGCTGACACAATCTAGCTAGCATGTTTTTCCGTCAGTCTTGCGCACCACAGTTGCTGAATTAAGGTGGTAGAGATGAGACAGCATGCTCGTACTTTCCTGTTGACATGACATCTCTACTACAGGAGCTAATTAAAGGCTTATTTCATACAGCTTCTGATTTTTAATTTTTAAAAATTAGCTTTTAAATAAAGTAGTTTCTATAAGTTATTTATAAGAGTTATTATTGAAGCTGCTTTGAATAGAGCGGCTTCTCAACGTGAATGTCCCTAGCTTACTCTCTTAATCTTTCTCGCAATAAACCAAAAGCCACAACACTTTTAAACAGTGCCTAAAGCTACTATCCACGATGGAGCATTGTACAATAGACATGCTCTTTCACAACAAGTCGCTATAATTCAATCGCAAAAAAAAAAGCAAATCAAGTCGTCAAAATTAATTGCTTTGCTAGGGCCTAAATAAAGGTGATAATAATCAGTATATTACAGTGCCACGTCAGCGATTTTCAAAAAGGCTTCCGAGATTTGCGAAATAGTGTTACAGCCCTGCTCAACTTAGCTTTTTTTGAGCTTCAATTTCTAACTTTAACTTTTTTTTTCTATTCAGTAATTCGTCCTATTCTGATTTTTTTAGATATTTTAGGCTTTTTTGTATTTTCTTTTTTCCCGTATTCCTTTGTATTGTTCGTGATGGGTTAACATATTTTTTCTATTTTTATATATTTTTTAAAGTTAATTATATCTAAAA
The DNA here is from genome assembly GCA_036346265.1 of Melocanna baccifera. Taxonomy (NCBI): domain Eukaryota; kingdom Viridiplantae; phylum Streptophyta; class Magnoliopsida; order Poales; family Poaceae; genus Melocanna; species Melocanna baccifera. The sequence continues at coordinate 79,324 of JAYEVJ010000412.1, forward strand.
AATAATTCAGCTACAGTAAAAAATAGCTATAATGAAATTTTAATCAAAAATAAAAAATCATCGTTATTTCGAACGTAAATCTTTGATTTTAATAAAAAAGTATATAAGGTATTCCAACATTTTGCCGGCACGGAGGAACATGCATGTAACCGCGCAATGAGCTAGTGGTCAAATCGAATCACCCTTGTGTGGAAATTTCCTGAGACCATCCAAGTCTTAAGTCTTTAGGTCAAGTTTCTTTAGATATTCTTTGTTGTTTAACTTTGACATTTTTTTATGTTTTCCCGTTTTACTGCTGACACAATCTAGCTAGCATGTTTTTCCGTCAGTCTTGCGCACCACAGTTGCTGAATTAAGGTGGTAGAGATGAGACAGCATGCTCGTACTTTCCTGTTGACATGACATCTCTACTACGGGGAGCTAATTAAAGGTTTATTCCATACAGCTTTTGATTTTTGATTTTTAAAAGTCAGTTTTTAAATAAAATAGTTTCTATAAACTATTTATAGAAGTCATTATTGAAGCTGCTTTGAATAGAGCGGCTTCTCAACGTGAATGTCTCTAGCTTACTCTCTTAATCTTTCTCAAAATAAGCCAAAAGCCACAACACTTTTAAACAGTGCCTAAAGCGACTATCCACGATGGAGCATTGTACAATAGACATAATCTTACAATCATGTCTGATTTTGGTTGAAGTTACGCTTTTGCGTTCTGTAGGATAGAAGGCGATGACTAGAGAAGAATAGGAGCTCACTCCATTATCAATATTAAATTGAATTCTTGTGTTGTTCATGGCTTTAAAACACACGACGGAAGATCAAGCACACAAAACTTACAAATCAACCATACAAAAATCAAGTCTAAACACTCCTGTGATGGTCTGACTGTAAGGAGGTAGCGGTCTAACTGCTTGGTCGGTATGACCGAGGGTCACCAGCAGTTAGATCGCTCGGCTGGTCTGACTGGTGCGCCAGTCTGACCAGAGCTCAGGCAGAGGCAAGAACAACTTGAGTTCAAGCCTCCAAGAGTCAATACAAAAACCACTGCTCCAAATCTTGTGATACTTGGAACAAACCTTCACAAGAATGTCACGAACCTATTCCAAGCAAAGATCAAGGAGATTAATGTTAAAGTTCTAATCTTTATCTAAAATAAAAAGGGTTGCACCAAAATTGGAAAAAACACAATAACTTGAATCAAGACTTGCTCATAGGTAAAGGATGGTCAAGATGACCTTTGGTCTACTTCCACACGTATTAGCAAGCCTAATAATAGCAAGAACCCAAGCCAAAAGCCTTCAATATCAAAACCCCAAAATTCACCCTTTTTGAATTAAAATCCAGCAATCACAATAACTTGCTATGGAAAGTACCTAAATAGATGTGATTTGGTCTCTAAAAGATATCTCTATGACTTCACGTCTTTGGTACAAAGCAAGATTAAGAGGGGAGAATGAAACACAAAAAACTAAGCTAAATCAATATTTTTAACACTTGAGCAAAGCGGAGAAAGACTTGGACAAATTTTGCATATCTATTGATACTTGTAGATGAATATTTATAGTCACTCCCTATTCAACCACAAAGACTAAGGATGACAAAAAAGTTCAAGACAAAAAGTCACAACCCATCTCCTACATGTTCTCTCTAAAAATCCTAACTCTTCTCCGCTTGGTTTCCTAGAGAGCTTACCCTAACTTTCTCTACATACCTCCTTATATAGTGGAGACTTATAAGAAATCATAACCAGTACCTCTAGTTGAATTTCATCCTAGCACGATAACAGGAGTAAAGTGCTCAACTGCACAGGCCCCCATAAAGTTAGGGGGAATCTTGATTTATTTTCAATTACTACTTGTTAATATCTCAAGAAAAATTACTATTACTCTTGTAGTCAACCTCGTGTGAGATAGAGAGTTAACCAAACATTTTTATTGCCTTCTTAGATAGAACTTCCCCACCTCTTTCATTCCTCCTTGGCTTTTGCACAACTGCTATTCCTATATATATCTTATTTGCATGTGAAAATTAACCCCTTTGCAACTAATTCTCTTCCTTCCGACTAACTTGTGATTTCCCTAAAATAATATGGATGGCAGTGATGAATTAATCCACTTCATTCTCATCTATTTATTGTGGTATTCTTTGTTAACTTCAAAACATAATTTTTGTTCTTGTCTCATTCTCTCGATCTGGGTGCTACTCAAACTTTCATCCATGCCTTGTAAAATCTCTTGTTATAAAAGGCATAAGATAAAAAAGAACTGGAGAGCTAATGTTATGACCTCATTCTAATTGAAAAATATTTTTTATTTTAGTAATTGACTTTTCTAAACTTGGTGCCTATTTTTAAAGTTAGCATAGGGCCCTCAAATTCTCAAGTACGGCCCTGATTTCACCAACTTATATGGGTTAACAGGACTCGTTAATCTAACACCATACTGAATTTTATACTCAACATTTATACTTCTCAAAATGCACACAACCACTAACTCGTTAGTGAATCAATATTTGATCCACTTAATATTATCAGCACATCCTTGGCGTAAACCACTTGTCTTGCACATCCTTGTGTCATGGTTTGATCAAGTCTTAACTTTGCTATTTTAGGCAAAAAAAAACTGTTTTATCCCCAAACCACCTTCCACAAAGCTTTACACTTCCTTTGCCTTGGAGCAGCTCCGTGCTTCATCTTCAACTCCATGTGGCCCTAATGACTTCCCGCCAAGCCCCTTACGCATTCAAATCCCACTGCCTCTCCATGCACCATGACGCCATATGGTTTCCCTGACCAATCTAGGCCTTAGCTTCTTCCTGAGCTTAGCCCTAATCCACCCTACTATTGCCTATCATGTCCTCCACTAGTAGCTCCCGCTTCGGTTCCTTATCTTCTCGGCACGTAATCACTTTGCTAAGCTTAGTCATCTTTCGATGGCTCTTTGATAGCTTGGATCTCAACTCCCTAAGCTTAGTCCTGATCTTTTTCATCTCACTATGACCTAGCTCTGAAGTCCTACAACTAACAACAAGCAAAAAGTCACATATTACCACACAATACAAACTCATCAATTTACAAAATTGATAAGCCAAGAATACTTACCTTTATATCAAAGCATCTTCGCATACTTTGACATGTAACCCATAATGCTCAATAACTAGTAATCACATTTTCACACATTCAGACTCCTCTGAATTGTCTCTACATGCATCGACTTCATCACTTGGTGCACCACATGCAACAACTTGCATCTCTATGATCCTTGTCTTCTATATGCTTCCCTCTTGAGCCACGTCGCCTACCTAGACTTACACAACCACTCAAACCCCAGCACTCTCACTTAGTCCCAGTCCATTGCTATTGATTGTTGGTTGCCCTAGCATATCGCTCTTCAAGGACAACTACCTCTACCTTTAGCCTCACAAGACACTCAAGAGATTTCCTTAATCCTACCTAGCTGCTTTTCAAATTTGACTCTAAATGCCTCATGCATCTCATTTAAATCATTTTCAATCTCAGCATAGAATGCACAAGAAATGGAATCAACAAAATTCTTAAATTCAGTCATGGATAAGATTTTTTCATTTTTATCTTCAAGTTTCTTGTTAGAGTTTCTATTTCATTAGTGATCTTGGGACAGTTTTCACATGATTCGATTTTAGAATAATGAAACATTTTGGTCAATTATTTCAAATTTTCTTCCCTAAACTCATAACAAGAGCATAAATATTCAGGACTGAATTGAAGTAAGGTTTTAGTGGCACTTTCAAGTTTTAGTTCAAGCAAAGCACAGTTGGAGCAAGAGAAAGCAACATCTAAAGCAACAACATCCATGCATTCATGAGTTGCTTGACAACAAAAGAATGTGTAGTTCTAAGCTTAGCCTAATCATCATGCAAAGTAAGGCAAGATTCATAGTTTTCATCAACAGAAATTATGGACTTGATCCTAACCATTTCTAAATTCAATTAATTAATCATGAAATTTTGATTCTTCATTATTTAACTCATTTGTTCAAATTTTGTTTAGTTACAATAAGAACACGTTTCATATCTTAAGCTAAGGGACATACTTCATTAGGATCACTATAGGAAACATCATCATCGGAGATGTCGACATCAGTGATGCCACCTTTGGTCATGAAGCACATGCTGGTCTTCTATATCTTTTTTTTCTCTGGGAGTCATCATAATTGTCCTCCATCCCTGAGTCAACATCGCTCATGTTGATATTCTCGAGAGTGGCAAGAACCCAACTGACAAACTTGTGAAAGTTGGGTTTCTTGGGTTTTATGTCATGAGCTTGAGGATGCTTTTGGGAGTCTTTCTGCTCCTTGCCCTTCAGCTTAGGGCACGTAGCCCGGATGCAATTCGGCTCACCACACTCAAAACAGGTGAAAGAGCCACTCCTCCTAATGTTCTTTACATTGTGATAGGCTTTTGTGAATTTGGTGAGTACTAGGACCTCCTTTAAGTCCCTCAAACTACTCATGACTCAGGGAATACAAGATGGACAAAGAAAACCCAGAAGAACCAAAGTCAGAAGGACTAGAAGAACTTCTCTGAGTAGGGTTGACTTTGAGAGCCATCGACTCTATATTGGGGAGACGTGAAATGAAGTCAATTTCTTGTGTTTTCAACCTTGAGTAGAGTTTATCTAGGGTAAGCTCACTCATGATAGCGTTGTCACCGATTGACATAATCTTTATCCCTAAACTTATACATCAAGTGTGCTCTCGGACTCAGAGTAGGTCAAGCCAACAACACACAAGTTGTGGATAATCTTATGAAACCTTGAAAAATGATCATCCAAGGATTCATCAGGCTTTTGCTTGATCTTAGAGTACTCTTTATTGAATTGATTCTGTTTCACTTCCTTGATCGCAGTCGAGCCCTTATGGTAGTCAGTGAGGGTCTGCCAGATCTCATGAGCCGATACCAAATGAGATACACATTCAAACTTAAATATGCTAAGCCCCTAAATCAGGAAATTCTATGCCTTGTTGTTTATCTTTACATCTAGATATTTGCTAGAGTGACCTAGTCATCGGCAAGCACAACTAAGTTCTCTTGACTATTTCCCAAATTGGTTGCCCTTGACCTAGATGTAAGCTTCTATCTGAGCCTTCTAATAGGGATAGTCAACTTCATTGAATATTAGTGGCTTGGTAGAGTACTTGTTTGAAGTCATGACTCTAAGATCAGTTAAGATCTTGTAGAATCTGTTACCACTTGTAGGATCGTCAATGACAATGTAGGGTGAATGGTGTCTTCCCAAATTTTCCCCTAATTACCAAAAATCTTTCACTTTAGAGCTAGAAAAACAAGATCATATTTCATAACCTACAACCAAGCAATAACCCAAAACCACAAAGTAGCACAAGACTGCAATAGACTGGTGGTCTGGCCAGTGATATACCGATGTTTTGACCAACTTGAAGTTGGCGATCTGACTGGTGACTACTCTGACCCACCCAGGAGTGGTCTGACTGCTCCCCACTTCCTAGAATAGAAAATTAGTTCAAGTCCAAACCACTTTTGGTGCAAACTCCATTTTTATGATCAAATTAGATCAAACTTTGTTCACACCTTGCTAAGGGTCTTAAGATCCTATTCCATCCAAGGATAGGGATTATCTTCACTAAACTCTCAACCTTTCCTCAAAACAAGTAAGATTGCACCAAAATCGGATAAATATAAAAAACATGAGATACTACTTACTCGTAGGTTAAGAACAACCAAAATGCTCTAGATGAGTTCTAACATGTCACATCAAGCAAAACCAATAGACAAAACAAAGGCAAAACCCTCAGATCACAATTTCTCAAGAAGGTGTCCAAAACATGCAAGAACTAGGCAACTTCAAGATCGTACAAACTAAAGTGTCTAGATGGATGGGATTTGATCTACATGAGTCATCACCAGCAAGATCAACAAAGAGAGAGGAGAAAAAGGATCAACAAGAACAAGAACAAATCAATCAAGATAAGAAGGATTCATGAGAGATGAACAAACTTGATTATATTACTACTTAAGAATGAAGGTTTTACAAATACTCTATGAGGAGGACAAGAGAGCACACTACAATACTCACTCTTCTCTCTTAAATCCTAACCCTAGCTCAAGAATGGTTAACCACATGCCTCCATCCCCCTCTACTAAATAGATAGAGCAACCGGCCAACATCTAACCATAATGGATACATCCACTAGCACAAATGGAGAAACTTGTTAACCCCACACAATACGGGTTTGACACTCACACTTAACTTATGCACATTTTTTAAAGCACATGAACCCAAACCTGCTAAGTCTTTAACCTTTGATCTACTAGATTTTCTTATCATCTCCTTAATCATCTCACCCAGTATTCTTGGCCGTTCTAGGCCTCGACTCCTCTATGAGCATAGCTCCGGTCCTCACCGTTGGACATAGTTAACTCGAAGCTTCTTTACATCGAAAGACAAAAAAATTATTTTCAAATATAAGTTTTCGTAACTTGACTCACATTAGCTAAAACATGTTTCATACAACATGAATGAACTGACCTAGGACCTAAATACCCAAACAATGACCAATTTTCCAAATTTCAGAACTTGTTGCCAACACCAGCCGGTCGAACCACTAAAAACCGAGCAGTAGGCATAAAATCAAATCTTTCACAAGTTTAAAATTCAACTTCACAAACATTAACACTGGTTTGTCAGAATTCATTCTAAACCTTCTCACAGTGCCAAAATGAGTAATACATGCATATCGACCTAGGTCCTTCTGGACGGCCTAAAGCAATCGGGCTGAGGCGAAGACATACGCGATTTGCAGGCAACACAAAAGTCTGGCATACACTTGCTTGACTTCTTGTCACCCAACCTTATCCAAGGGCAGAGCTAGAATCCTGTGACGATCGAGAGGGTTGAATTCTACAAGGAAACAATCCAAAAACATTTTTAAATCGCTGTTTTTGCCTTAAACTAATTTAAACCACATTGTGATATCATGATTGTACTTTACTCTCTGAAATTTTTGTGGCACAGATGATACGCAGGGACATTGGCGAGTTCGTTGGGGCGGCGGCCGTGGCTGCCCAGGTCCTGTCTCTTCCACCGCTATTTACCATCCGATGGAGAGGTTGAACGGCTGGGATGATTCTCCCGTTCTCAGTGTCCCAATACATCAGTATAATGGGCATGCGATGGTGATCTACAAAGGTGTGAAATTAAAAGTCTGAAAAGGATCAACCGAAAGATGGATTCGTCTTCAGCTAGCCGAAACTAATCAAAAGCTGATACGCCGGCCGGAGACGCGGCTACAAGGGGAGGTATAGGGATTCCTTTTGCTTATCGACCTTGCCGGTCGGCGGCAACGAATCCATTCCGACGACTTAGTCTCGAGTCGTCGTCTCGTGCTCTGGGGAATAACAGGCCCGCGCAATTGCACGGTGCGATGCTGTATATATATATTACGGTGTATTGTTCTTTTTAAATATTGAAATTTCGATTTCACAAAAAATACATTTGGGATGTTTTGAGGGAATTTCCAAATTCCATTTCTTGGGCAAGCGAGCAGAACCGCTCCTTACCAAATCAGAAATTTCATAATCTCTGGCTGTGCTCAAAAAGGGTTAAAGCTAGTTTATGCTTTTGGTTTCTATTTTTTTTTTCACTATTCAGTAATTTTGTTTCTTTTTCTGGTTTTTTTAGATTTTTTTGACTTTTTTACCTTTTTTTCCCTGTATTCCTTTACATTGTCTGTGATAAGCTAACATATTTTTTTTACATTTTTTAAATTTAATTATGTCAAATAAGCTAACTTAGCTACAGTAAAAAATAAGTCAATTACAGTAAAAAAAATCTTAAGTTAACATCAAACCGAGCGCTATCTCATTCTCCTCCTCCGAACTCATACGCCATAGGTGCTTCTTCGATCTGCATTCTGGAGATGGCCCGGAGCAGCCTTATGAGCATGCCCGTCGTGGTTTCTGACACAAAAACACAAAAACTCTCTAGTGAATCTCCATTGCTTGTCGCCAACGACAAGAATTGTCGAAGCATCTGGGATATTTAATTGTCGCAATTTATTTTGAGATCTCTCCCTACGTGGAGGAGAGATTTAGAAGGTAGGACCGTCTAGCAATTTTGCACGCGCTCGACCCACCAAATTAGTTCTGCTTTGCACCACGCAGGGCCAGCAGGACGGCCCAGTGAAGGAACCAGATCTAATGGGCTGGTCCGCTCCGAGGACATAACCAAGGGGCTGATCGAACTGTTTGGCCCCGCCCACCTAGTGATGGAACCGCGGCCGATTTGCTGCCGAGCAAGAGCGCAGCAAGGCAGGTCCACATGTTGTGTATCTCACCCGTCTGCTAATATAAGGTACTTGCCAATGTCCCCATATATATAAGCGTAATATACATATATAGACACACACACACGGATGCGCTATCCAGTGCATGCGCGCACGCTACACGCGGGTTGCAACGCGCGCATGCGCGACTTGGCTTCCATCAATAGTTCGTGCGTAACAAAATCGGTAGTCAGTTACCACCAGACAAAGCAAGAGTTATTAGCTTTATCAATTTGTGATTCATGCGTAATGGGATCGGCAGTAACTAAACTTTTCTCAGTTTGCAAAACGTTATCAATTTGCCCTCTTTAAGTTATTGCCTTCAATTGTAGTCTAATATTTTTTCACGGCGTGCCGGAAAGTTACTGACATTTCTGAATGAAGTTATTGCCAAACCTTCGTAATGCTGAAAAGTTACTGACGTTTCTGAATTAAGTTACCATCGGTAGCGAGTGAATTTACCGCCGAACGCTTACGTTAATAGCTTGGTAACTTTTCTCACAACAGGTCGTAACTTTTCTCACAGTAGGTAGTAACTTCCTGGCACACAGCAAAGGTATTAACAGAGAAGGTATCTTCCGATATACATACAGTTACCATCCTCTATACAACGTCAGGCCTAATGGTGGCATCATCATGTTTGAGACAATCAATAAAGAATGACACAAACATGTCATCCGTCATCACACCATCTGAAAATGAATCGATAAGATCAACACCCGTGGCAGATACAATAGCGGACAGTGTCTTCAACAGGATCTCCCTACAAAATTAAATGCAAATTGGCACAAACTTAGGGCAGTACAGCAAGAAAAAAAGGAAATTGAAAGTTCAATGATTAAGTCAGTCTATTACGCTTTCAAGCTTCTATCATTCAGTACAAATTCCCTGACGGCCTTCGCCTTCACAATGTCGATCAGCGGACGGGTGAAACGACACTCGAAAGGAGATACAAATTTAGCGGCCTCCTTATACGCATATGCCTCAGCCTAGCCTACCTAACCATGGAAGCACAAGTTACTGGCCTAACATCACTTACAACTGAAAAAAGTTACTGATGGCCATGAAGATAAATTAATGAGCTCAATGAAAGTAAAGGTTAGTAACATGTACGTAATGACTAGTTACCAGGCAATTGGGTAGAATTTACTAAGTATGCACTGGATAATATATACTACGTACCGCTGTTGTTGCGACATTGACGTCGGCGGTGACTGTCTTCGCCCGCATGCCTAAGTTGAATCGGTGGCATGTGATTCGTTGCTAGACTACGCTATGGTTGGCTACTTGGCTCTTAAACCTGTTTGCAGATTAGTATTTGCCTTACTCGGCTAGCTGCGGCATTGATCTACTGCTTGCTCACTTCCATAGTCTTTCTCTGAGCTTGCAGTCCTTCTTCACAAGACATGACGAATTACATACTTTGACACTCAAACAGTATCTGCTCCATGTGTTCGACGGAATGCCGTTCCATCATCGGCGTTCTTGTCCTCAGGGGCGGAGAGAGGGGCTAGGGGGGGCCTGGCACCCCCAACCATCTCCTAATCCTTTATTAATTAGTAATTACATGTGTATTAATTAGTGCCAATTTATTCGAGCCAGCCAGTGACGTTTCATATTTGACAAAGCGTTTGCAGTGCAGCCGACTCAACTTCCTGCGCCCGCTCGTTTCTTTTCTTCCGTCGTTCCGCGACGAGACCCTTGGGGACGTTCGGCGCTTCAGCGCTTTTGGCTTTGGGCGCAGGCGAGCGGGCAGCCACTTCGGCGTCGGGTGGAAAAGCTTGTCGTGCGACGCGCAGATCCCACGTCCCGACGTCCGCACAGTACATTCTTCTCTCTTTGTAGTTCAGTAGTTATCATCATCTTTCTTTCTTTATGCAGGAGAGATTGTGACCGAGATATCTTGCTCTTTCTCTTTGCTATGGCTGCTATAATGAAAAAGGCTGGCAAAACCACAAACAGAAGATGAGGAAGAACAATATGTCAATAACCATCACATCAGGCAAACCAATATATGGCACTGTACAGTCTGTACTAGTGTTGGCAATATAACTAGTGCTCCAGCCTTTGTAGTACAGATACATCTTGTTGCGATTCTCGAGAATGACATAACCGACAAACCATGGGAAGAAGACCAAATATAGCAAATATAGCAACATTCGGACCATACTAAATACATCTTGAAAGTTCAAGCGCAAAAATTCAAAGTCGACAAGTGAATTGCCTCGATTATCTTCCGAGTAAGACATTTCAACATGAACTATTTCTCATAAAGCGTGAGTGAAGTGCGAGGAATAAGAATCAATGAAAAAGAAATGCAAGGGTAGACCACATAATTGGGTATCTGATTGATTCCATTGGCAACCCATTACACGAATTCTTTCCATGTCCAACTAACTTTTGCTATTAGACCATTTCTGTAAAACGGCCTCGATTGGCTATAGTAAGTCTGCTCGGTCATATCCTTTGCTTCTATCTGGAGCCAGTATCGATCTGGTCATTTGTCTACGAATTCTTTCCAATTCCATGGGACTGTAAACATAGCTCCTCTAGCTCCCTTGTCACTAGTCCCTTCCATTTCTTGCTCTAGTACTAGATGGAGGCTTCGAATGTGAATCATATACTTTACCGTCTGATTCAATTATGTATTTTGAGAAGACTAGAGCTCTCACTGTCCCTAAATGTCTAGTTCTCGATGCTTGACAATTCAAATCAATAGGGGATGAAAATCTTTGCATAAACCGTGAATCCAATGGAAAGGTGGGTACTATGATCACATCCCTAGAGCCAAATCTGAAATCTATATCGATATATGAGGCGTGGGAGAATCAATTGCTAGAATCCTCATGCTCCGGGCACTTCTCCAATCACCCATCTCCCACTCCCAGAATTCCTTAACAGGTTCTGTCCTCACGGAACAATTGTCACTGCTGAGAGCTGTTGATATGCCTTCATGGATAAGGCCTATAAGCTTGCTAGTAGTCGTAGGGTTAAGTTTAAGTTAATAGAGATGTAATTTTCTTTGCATTATAATTTGCGAAACGTATTACTCTGATATGTGACTATTGGAACGATAAATCCGGCATAGTTTCATTAGTTCTACTCTACTTATTGTCCATGTTGCCCCCCCTATATCCAATTCCTGGCTCCGCCCCTGCTTGTCCTATCTGTCGGATGGAAACTCCTTAACACCGTGTCTTTTTCGATCCAAACATTAGCCAAGATGGACACGCCTATGTTGGGTTGATCTCGGCTAACTGCCCCGAGATATCAGGGAGACACGCCTCCACCCCACGTCTTGATCGGAGGCGGTTACCAACAGATTGGTTCGGTCCAGTCACCTAGCACTACAAAAGAAAAGGGTTTCGGCAGGGCTTTAGTAACACGCACGACGTTGTTCAAGTTCACATGATCCCAAATAATACCGATCTACTAGTAAGGTGCCCGTGCGTTGCAACGAAAAACCGAATAAAAGTGATGGATACTATCAAATATGATCTCAAACTGAATAATAAACATCAACTTTTTCTTACGTCATTATGTATTAAACAAAACATACATGTTCATATATGTTCATACTCGTAAATAAATCAAAAATATATACAGAAATGATAGTAAACAAGAAGTGTCATGTATCACAAATTCACAATCAGTTGGCAGGAACAACCATTTACCTTGGCACGTTGCATCTGATCACAATCAAGCAGATATGAAGGAAAAACACCCTCTTGAACATCATCATTGACCTTTTGTCGAGAAATTGACTCATCATGCATTTTCAGGCTGCAAAGAAACAATTGACAATAAGGCCCCATAAATGCGACTGCAACCAAAAAGGCAGAATCTACACTGCAAGGAAAACTTAATTTTCATGCTCACATCCCTACTCCATAATTGTTTGAGAGTGCTGTTTGCTAAAAAGAGTTGTGTGCTACGTCGCGCCAAGTGGATTTATACAAAATGATCGGAAGACAAAATACAGTAAATAATGCAAAAGCATGCTTGATATGTGTGGATCAATTTTACTATCGATTTAGCTAGATCGATTGTCGACCGGTAAATAAATGAAAACAATCTGAAGATTATCAATTTATCATACCTCTTCAACTTTCCTTTGTTCTCTTTTCAACCGATTCTTCATAGTTTGGTTTTGCTACACTTAATGGTGTGCGATGCTTCTTAATGGCACATTGCGGATAACGAATGCATTGAGATATTGAAATGTTTGAGTTAGGCTAAGAGGTAAAAAGATTACCTTTTCACCCAATTCAACTACTTTACGGTTCTCTATTTGCTTCGCTCCTTCCATGTAGAGGCATCTATAAAATTAGCATCAGGTGAATGTTTGTACAACAATAAATCCTAACAATCAAAATTAAGATTTTTAAGGAGAGATGGAATACATATCCTTTTATTCTAGTCTTTAAAAAAATGTAAAAGTGAAATGTGAATACCAAAACCACATATATTAAGCGGTTAAGCGATATAATTTAATTGACAAATGTTTTACTTCTATTTCCTCAAGGATGTAAGAGGAGCCATTCCGAAGCATGTCCAGTGTCCACTCGCAGCTGATACAGCTTGTGCCTAAACACCAAGCAGAACCTGGAACAATTGAAAAGGTCTGCATTATAAAGCAATTAATGACAGGTAGATATGTTATATTATCATACAAAGGTATGTACATTCAAGAACTCCAAAAGCACATGCAAACATCAAGCTAACAATTCCGCATATATTCTCTTTAACTTGTAGCATGCTCATTCTAAGCAAACAATACACTAATCCAAGAATGTCTGTATTGAATCAAACTTAAGAGATAATATTGAGCGTCCCACTTTAAGAGCACAATAGTGTGAACTAAACATGTTTAATTCTCCCAAATATTTCTACATATTAAATTTCTGATAAGTAGTTATATTTCAGCTCTGCACCACAATAGCATGGATGCATTAAAACCAATGTATTCCTCCACCCAAATCTTAGCATTCATGCAAAAAAAACTAAGCAATTGAGCCAAACACTAAAAAACACTAATGAAGCCTAAAAACAAGGTTTCACTGATCCAATAGCCCATTTGGTGGCGGCGCACCTCACTGTGGGCATATAACTCGGAGTTTAAAAGATTTTTGTTTCAGCAAGACATGTCTCAAATTTGAGGATTATTTTTTTTTGTTCGCCTCAGAAGTGATTAAGTTAGGTGGGTTATTGCATTTGCAGATAACATCAAAACAATAGAAGATGTGTTAGGCAATGCTGATAATCTAACATTGCACAAAAGATCCATATTGAGCGCCTGATAGGAGGACACATTTAAGGTATGGTGAAGCAAGGTAGCTTTACATAATGAAACTCAACGACATCACCAAACATTGCATGTGATTTTGCAAAACATGAACGATCATTGCTTTCAAACATATGCTTTACCAAGCAGACTAACAGACGATGAGTTGAAATCCAACAAGCAAACACTTCCTCAACAAACTCCTTCACCGGCATCTACAAACATCCAAGCAACAACAAAACTAAACACAACCCCAAACACTTTGAGATATCTTAGCCAAACCGACAACTCTACATGCTTATACAACGACAAATCAACCTTCCCAACTGCGGACACATCGAACCACGATGTGAGCATCTCCACGACTTATCCTACCATTCACAAACCCACAAAGAAATCTCTACCACCTTCACTATCGAAACCCACGTGCGTATCAATAATCCATTGTAAATAACGAACATCAACACATCCAAACCGACATTTGCCAAACCAATCCCTCTCACTTAGCTCCCACTACACAAAAACCCAAACCCTAATCCGCGAATCGGCGGTCACCAAACCAAGAAACAACCAAAAGGGGATTTGATGCGCCTCACGCGTCAAGGCGTCGGTGGCGGCGGAGAGGCCGATGTAGAGCTTGTCGTGGATCTTGAACACCCTCGGAAATTGGTCGCGACGATCAGCAGCTACACGCCCGACCTCCGGTCGCGGCAATAGCGAAGCGATTCTTCCCACCTTCACGGCGAGCGGATCTTTCTACAAATCACCACGACACAACAACACAAACGCACGATTCATTTGTAATTTCAGCGTGTGAAGACTCGCCGGATCAAGAACCAACCCAACCTGAAGGAAGTGCGCGAGAGACGGGGAGAGCAGGAGGAGAAGAAAAGGCGGGACTTTGTGGAAGTCGGCGGGAGCGCGCCGGGAGAGTAGAACCGCGCGGCGGCCGGGCGGAGTAGGCGAGGACGAGGAGGAGCACCGGTTGGGCGCCATGGGTGGGGTGGGGATCACCACTTGGAGGACGAAGGCGTGGCCTATGGCGGCGTCGGCGGTCGGTCCTCAGTGCCGCACCTCCCGCGAACACCACCAACGGAAGGTCTCGATCGTCTTGAGCACCGCTTCCCGCTCCTCTGGCTCGGGTACTCGGGAGTTGCGGTGCCTTCTTCGTCTTCCGGTGTCCATCGTTCACCTCCGCGCCACGGCAGCTTATCCGGCGCCAGCGCCGGGAGCGAAATCTTGGCCGCGGAGGAGGGAGGATGCGGCGGAGGAGGAGAGAGGATGGGGTAGGAGGCGGCGGTGCGGGGATGGAGAGGCGGCGGCGCGTGGGGTTGGGAGGAGGCACCGGGGCCGGAGGTGGGCGGCGGCGCTTGGGAGGAGGAGGAGGAGGCGGCGCGCGAGGTGGGAGGAGAGGAGGAGGGCGCGAGGTGGGAAGGGAGGAGGCGGGGCGGCGGGAGGGAGAGCGAGGCGCGCGCAGGGGGGGGCGAGGCGCGGCGGCGGAGGAGAGCGAGGCGCAGAGAGCGAGCGAGGCGGCGGCGGCGCGAGGGGGGGGGAGGGCGCCGCGGGCGCGGGAGAGCGAGGAGGCATGGGGCGGCGGGAGGAAGAGCGAGGAGGCGTGGGGCGGTGGGGAAGAGCGAGGGTAGGCGTGGGGCGGAGGGGTGATATTGGGATTTTAGGGTTTAATCGGATCGTGTGGTGAAAAAGAGAAGAAAGATCGAATGGTTAAGAAATGAGGAGGGTGGGCGTGGCGGCAACCACCAACTCTTTCTTTTTAAATAGTAAAGATAACAGAACATCAACACATCCAAAACCGACATTTGCCAAACCAATCCTCTCACTTAGCTCCCACTACACAAAACCCAAACCCTAATCTGCGAATCGTGGTCACCAAACCAAGAAACAACCAAAGGGGATCGACTACGTCTCACACGTCACGGGCGTCGGTGGCGCGAGGCCGAGAGGCCGATGTAGAGCTTGTCGTGGATCTTGAACACCCTCCGAAATCGGTCGCGACGGTGCTGCACTGCACGCCTTGACCTCCGGCCGCGGCAATAGCGAGCGATTCTTCCCACCTTCACGGCGAGCGGATCATACGCAAATCACCACAACACAACAACACAAGCGCACGATTCATTTGTAATTTCAGCGCGTGAAGACTCGCCGGATCAAGAACCAACCGAGAAAGAAGTGCGCGAGACGGGGAGAGCGGGAGGAGAAGAAAAGGCGGGACCTTGTGGAAGTCGGCGGGAGCGGCGCGGGAGAGTAGAACCCGCGGCGCGCGCCGGTGGAGTAGGCGGGACGAGGAGGAGCACCGGTTGGGCCGCCATGGGTGGGGTGGGGATCACCACTTGAGGACGAAGCGCGGCCCATGGCGGCGTCGGCGAGTCGGTCCTCCAGTACCGCGCCTCCCGACGAACACCACCAACGGAAGGTCTCGATCGTCTTGAGCACCGCTTCCAGCTCCTCGGCTCGAGTACTCGGGAGTTGCGCGCCTCTTCGTCTTCCACCGCCCATCGTTCACCTCCGCGCGCCGTCGGTTTCTTATCCGGCGCCACCGCCGAACGAAGTCTTGGCCGCGGAGGAGGGAGGATGCGACGGTGGAGGAGGAGAGGATGGGGTAGGAGGCGGCGGTGCGGGGACGGAGAGGGCGGCGGCGCGTGGGGTTGGGGAGGAGGGAGGCGCCGGGGCTGGAGGTGGAGGCGGCGGCGCTGGGAGGGGAGGAGGAGGCGGCGCGGGGCGGGAGGGGAGGGAGGCGGGGCGGAGGCGGCGGCGCGCGCGGGGGGGGGAGGAAGGAGGTGGGGCGGCGGCGGAGAGAGGCGGCGGCGGAGAGAGGCGAGGCGAGGCGGCGGCGGTGCGGGGTGGGGAGGGAGGCCGCGGGCGCGCGAGAGAGCGAGGAGGCGTGGGGCGGCGGGAGGGAGCGAGGAGGGCGTGGGGCGGTGGGGAAGAGCGAGGGGTAGGCGTGGGGCGGAGGGTGATGTTGGGATTTTAGGGTTTAATCAGATCGTGTGGCTGAGAAGAGAGGAGAAAGATCGAATGGTTAAAAAGTGAGGGAGGGTGGACGTGACGGCAACCACCAACTCCTTTTTTTTAAATAGTAAAATTATGAGTGCTCTGGTGAACGAAGACCGGCCTCCCTCGTCGCTGTCCACGACTCCACCGACGCCGGCAGACCACCTCTACCTCACGACTGCGTCACCGAGCAGTCCCAAATGGCATCCTCCAGTTTGGGTACGCTTCCGCTATAAGTTTTATGTTGGTGTTCATCTTCGATCTAGGGTTAATGCTTAAGATTAATGTTTAGTCTTAGATCCTTTTTGCAACATTTGGTATCAGAGCCATCTCTAGATCGTCTTGAACCCAAAATTAAGCCCCAACCGAACTCGGATCTAAGGTCTAGTTCTCGGATCTAATGATTAAGGCTCGGATTAGCATTTAGAAGGAGGGGATTTACGAATTTCTTTTGCAAAACCCTGTTAAAATCCCCAAATCCATTTACCCGAGCACTAAAAACCGAATAATTTTTTTTTTTTGGATCGGCGGTGGAAACTCACGTTTTGGAGCCAGCGATTTTGGGGCTATGCGCCGCCGCTGCTCACGCGGTTTCTGGAGCTTCCGGTCACGGGCGCGCTCGGCCATTGCCGCGCCGTCCCGCCCGCTCCGCAGCCAGCCGGCCGCCGCTTTGTCCCCTCCGCGCGCGCGCCTCCGAGCGCCGCTGCGCCTGCCCGCTCGCGGTTGGCGCCTCCCGCCGCTGTGCCTCGGGCGCGCGCACGCTCGCCACTTCCCACCCGCGCCCGCCTCCTACGCGAGCTGCGCGCCCGGCCGCAGCCCTGCAGCCCCTGCGCCCCGCGCGCCTGGCCGAGCCCCTTGCGCCCTGCGCGCCCTGCAGCCGGCCGCAGCCCGGCGCCGCCATCCACCGCTGCTCTGCGCGTGCGCTCCGAAAATCACGGGCGTGAGTTTGGGAGGTGGGTGAATGAATGGTGGCCCTGTTTTTCCAGGAGAAAGGAGCTTGTGCATCCGGTTTGTGGCGACACAGGAGAAAAATATCGTTGACCGGTCGTGAGTGCATAAGATCCGAAAAAAAAATGTTTTAGGGTTTTCTTTTTGTGGTATTTTTTCCACCAGGGATCAATCTTTGCCGTCCGATAAAATCAGACGGTGTGTGGGCCTTGATCCGTTTTTGGGCTGGCTGTCTGTTCGGCCCGTGCTCTTTATGGGCCGCGCTTCCTCTGTTTTGGGGCCCCGTGGGTTTTTTTTGTGTTTTGGGCCGTGCACTGTTATGTTTTCTCCTTTATGTTTCTTTCCAGTATATTAATGTTGAACTGCTTTAATAAGTTCGGTGATTAATCCCGGCGTATCATTACCACTACCTTCGGCAATTATGAATTTTTTGAATTTTACAGCAATAATTTATTACTTCAAATGTCTTTCGTTATGTCTTTTGAAAATTATAAATTGTGCCTTCAAGCTTTTGTTGGAAATTATGTCTTTTGTAATGTGGATTTCGGCATTTGAAATATGTATCATCTGTATCCTTTGGGCACATTTACTTTTATTTAGTCAACTTATGTGCACTGTTTTAATTATTTAGATGATTAATTACGATGTATTTTTACCACATTATTATGTCTTATCTCTGATTAAAATTGAACCAACGAGATATTTTAATCAGAGATTTTATGTTTATTTATGACATTATGTATGCATATGATTACTTTCCGACCAACGTTGACTGTAATCATATGTCACTATAAGAAGATTTTTTTTGGGCTAACCAATTACGGTGTATCATTAGTTTATCTCTTGAGCACTATTTCAAGACGACTATTTATGATGTATCATTGCGACACATTATTATGTTTATCTCTGATTAAAATTAAACCAACAAGACATTTTAATCTAAGATGTTATGTTTATTGTGGCATTATATGTGCATATGATTACTTTCTGACCAACGTTGACTGTAATCATATGTTCCACATAAAATGTCAAGTTCTTTTCCATTTTTCTGCCCAACGGTGATGTGGATTAAAACTATTTATACATGTTATGTTTTATTATGGCATTATGTATGCGTGTGATTACTTTCCGACCAACGTTGATTGTAATCATATGTCGCCATAAAATTATCAGTTCTTTTCTACCCAACAATGATATGAATTAGAACTGTAGTTTTGCATGTAATTAATCAGACCAACGTAGGGTTAATTGCATGCAAAATATATTGTTATGTTATTTCTAATTATGCCATGTAATTTTGAATGTTTGTGATGCAAAGCGTAAAAATAATGATGAGATTTCTTCGAAACTGTGGCACTGTCGTTTAGGCCACATTTCGAGGGGGAGAATTGAATTTCTCATTAAAGAAGAAACTCTCCACCCTTTAGAATTTAGTGATTCGGATGATCATTGCCTTGATTGTATCAAAGGCAAGTATGTAAAGAAAATAAAGAAAGGTGTTACTCGAAGCACATGGATTTTAGAAATAATTCATACTAACATATGTGGTCCTTTCCCTGTGACATCAGTTGATGGTTATAATTCTTTTATTACATTCACCGATGATGACTCACGTTATGGCTATATCTATCCTATTAAAGAGAGATCGGAAGCACTTGATAAACTTAAAATATTTAAGGCTGAAGTTGAAAATCAGCACAGTCTAAAGATTAAAGTAGTACGCTCGGATCGTGGGGGAGAGTATTATGGGTGACACGCAACTTATGGGCAGGTTGCTGGTCCTTTTGCCAGGTTCCTACAAGAAAATGGTATAGTCGCCCAGTACTCAATGCCCGGTGATACCCAACAAAATGGAGTAGCGGAAAGAAGAAATCGCACACTTATGGACATGGTTCGAAGTATGTTGAGCTACTCCACTTTGCCTGTAAAGTTATGGATGGAAGCATTAAAGACCGCTGCACACATACTCAATCGGGTTCCCAGTAAATCTGTGCCTAAAACACCTTATGAATTATGGACTGGGAGAAAACCAAGTTTGAACTACCTCCATGTGTGGGGTTGTGCAGCTGAAGCTAAAGTGTTTAACCCACAAATTGGGAAATTAGATCCCAAGACTGTGAGTTGCCATTTTTATTGGCTACCCTCACAGGTCTAAAGGGTACCGATTCTATTGTCTAGATCGTACCACAAAATTTGTAGAAACAAGGCACGCTGTGTTCTTGGAAAATGATGGCATCAGTGGCGACCTAGAGCTTAGGAAAATTGATCTTGAGGAGAAGCGGATTTATGTTGCTTCACCACCAATCTAACAGACTGATTTTCCTATGCCCTAAGTAGATGTGGCTATAGTTGATCCTGTAGTTACAACTCCTGTTGCGTCTCCAGTTAATTCTGTGACTACTCCTTCTGTCGAGGGCTCTGAAAATACAAGTGCGGTACCTAATAATGAGCCTTCACAGCCCTCTGTGACAGTTAATGAACAGCCTAATGAGCCTGCTAATGGACTTGTCAGGAGATCAGAACGAGTGAGGAGATCTGCTATCCCAAGTGATTATAAGGTTTACTTGAATGAAGATGATCTTGGGAAGGTGGATGATCCTAACTCTTATAAGGAAGCTATGGAGAGTAAGGATTCATCTAAGTGGCTAGATGCCATGAAAAATGAAATTAAGTTTATGGACGATAATGATGTATGGGACTTAGTAGAAATTCCTAATGGTTTCAAAACAGTAGGTTGCAAATGGGTCTACAAAACCAAACATGACTCCAAATGGAATATCGAAAGGTTTAAGGCGAGACTTGTAACGAAAGGGTTTACACAAAGAGAAGGCATTGACTATAATGAAACCTTTTCTCCTGTCTCAACTAAAGATTCATTTAAAATCATAATGGCGCTCACAACATATTTTGATTTATAGTTGCACCAAATGGATATTAAGACTGCATTCCTGAATGGAGACTTGTATGAGGACATTTACATGACACAACCGGAAGATTTTGTTGTGGAAGACGAGAAGCATTTGGGATGCAAGCTAAAGAAATCCATATATGGCCTGAAGCAATCTTCTAGGCAATGATATCTTAAGTTCGATGAAGTCATAAGGAATTTTGGATTTAAGGAGAATGATGTCGATAATTGTACATATGTTAAGTTCAGGGGGAGTAATTATACCTTCTTAATACTTTATGTGGATGACATCTTATTGGCCAGCAACGATAAACATATGTTTTTTGAGACCAAGAGATTTCTTTCATCTAATTTTGATATAAAGGATCTCGGTAATGCCTCTTATGTTCTTGGCATTGAGATTCACCGAGATCGGTCCAAACGAACATTAAATTTATCTCAGAAGACATACATTGACAGAGTACTAAAGAGATACAATATGAATAAATGCTCTACCTCGCCTGCTCCTATTGTTAAGGGCGATAAGTTTGGAAAATGCCCAAAGAATGACTATGAATCTGAACAAATGAAGGCTGTACCTTACGCTTCTGCTGTCGAAAGTATTATGTATGCTCAAGTATGTACACGCCCTGATTTAGCTTTTGTTACCAGGATGCTTGGCAGATATCAATCAAATTCAGGATTGGACCACTGGAAAGCCGTTAAGAAAGTCCTACGCTATATGTAAGGCACTAAAGGTCACATGCTCACAATAGAAAATGCAATAACCTTGAGGTTGTCGGTTATTCTTATGCTGATTTTGCGGGGTGTAAAGATACTAAGAAGTCCACATCAGGTTATATTTTCACCCTCGCAGGAGCAACAATATCATGGAAAAGTGTAAAGCGAACACTTACTGCATCGTCGATAATGCAGGCTGAATTTGTGGCATGTTATGTGACTACCGGGCAGGCTGTATGGCTTAAGAACTTTATCCCGGGATTAAGAGTGGTAGATAGCATTTTTAGACCACTCATTTTGTACTGCGATAATCAACCCGCAGTCTTCTATTCGAGTAACAACAAGTCAAGTGCGGCTGCCAAGCACATTGACATAAACTATCATGTTGTGAAAGATAGAATCCACGATCAAACAATTAAGGTTGAGCATATTGGAACTAAATTTATGCTTGCGGATTCGCTCACAAAAGGCTTACCACTCAATGTTTTTTGTAATCATGTTGCCGACATAGGTTTATTGGAAAGCCTCTGATTCTGGATAAAAGGACCTGAAGCAAACCAACTCCCATTAAGTATAATGAATATCCATTTCGAGATAAGATAGTATACTATAGGTACCGGGGTTGTATGGTACTTCATTGGCTATGCAACATATTGCCTTGGTATGCTGTTTTATCGAGAATGGGCTTATGATGTTAGCCTTACGATCAAAGGGGAGAATGTTGGGTTGATCTTGGCTAACTGCCCCGAGATATCAGGGAGGCACGCCTTCACCCCACGCCTTGATCGGAGGCGGTTACCAATAGATTGGTTCGGTCCCGGTCACCTAGTACTACAAAAGAAAAAGGTTTCGGCAGGGCTCTAGTAACACGCACGATGTTGTTCAAGTTCACATGATCCCAAACGATACCGATCTATTATGAATGCTCTGGTGAATGAAGACCGGCCTCCCTCGTCGCCGTCCACGACTCCATCGACGTCGGCAGACCACCTCTACCTCCCGACTGCGTCACCGAGCAGTCCCAAATGGCATCTTCCAGTTCGGGTACGCTTCCGCTATAAGTTTTATGTTGGTGTTCATCTATCTAGGGTTAATGCTTAAGATTAATGTTTAGTCTTAGATCTTTTTGCAACAGCCTACGTTGCCCAGAGGACGTACTCCTTATACGTTGCTAGCTGCAAGTCACCGGCGACCATTGCACCAGTCATTTGCTTGTGACTGCACTTTCGCCCACACTTTGGTGTGGAGTCATTTCCTCCGTCAAACCATAGCAACACTTAGCGTCTGATCATCATTCCTAAAGCTGCAGCTGCCTGCAGCCATGTATCCTTCGATAAACGGTGAGTTGTTGGAGGCCACTCCTCCACCACCGGTTCCGGCGACCGGCCCCATGCCCGTCGTCAAGGTCTGCCCTCTGAGCGCCCCAACTATGGCTGGTGGCCCCTACGTCGTGCTGCCACTGGCTGCGCTGCTGCTGCGACCTTGGACCACCGGCTTTTGGGACTGCTGTGACGACTGCTACAGCAGTGAGTAAAGTTTATCGAGCCCGCTGCAGGCTGCCTGATGTGCTTGGTGCCCGTGCATCGCCCTCGGCGAGATCGCACACCATGCAAGGCATATCGTCAAGTTTTACTTGTTTCATGACTCCACGATAATAAGCTGATGGAGTGCAGGAATTCTGCACAATCAATTGCTGCGGAATAAATAAATTCTCTGTATTTTTATTCCAAATAGACGCTAACCAATTATGTAATTAATTGTGTGGCAGCGTGCTTCTTGACCGTGACAATATAACAAAATTTTCTTTTTTTCTAGTTTAGTTTCTTTTTTAATTAAATAACTTCAAAAAACTAATAACTATTATAGTATAATTTTAGCTTATGCTTTTAGTCCAAAAGTGATCTTTTATGTAAAAGATAATTGTTGTGGCTATAGACCAAACAGAGAGAGAGGGGTATGGTAGTGGAGAGTTAGGTGAGCAAATGACCTCTTGGTCTTTCCCAAGGGCCCTATATCACATATATATGTGCTCCCTCGAAAAGAGCGTGTTTACAATCGTAACCTTACACCGAAGCCTCCGACCGAGGATAACTACATCTGTAATACATGGTTTATAACCTTCTCAGCAGGCTAGCTGGGTTTAGGTGGGGGCCACTCCTACAACAGGAGCCTCTCATGGTGAAGGGCTTCACAGGCCAAAGCCATGTTGCCGAGCCCTTTGGCCCTCTCCGTCCCTGCGGCCTATGACGTTGTGTGGTTGTGGGCGAAGTGGAGTCGAAGCCGGTGGCCCGCCGCGGAGGCCGGTCACGGGCGGAGTCACATCTGTGCTGCGGAGGCGAAGGCATCGCTGATGCGGGAGGAGCGGACAGGCGTTGGAGATTGGGGCGTGTCATGCGCGTGAGGGACCACGTCGGTCCGACTCCCGCTGGTTGGATGCCTGTGGCCGGACGACCACGGGTACGCGTGCCTTTTCTCTGCAACCTAGCATGCATAGAAAGGCATGGGACATATTAGGGTACGAAAATGGTTGTGGCAAGAGTGAATGGGTATTATGTGCAGGAAGCGCCGGGGTTGTCCCGAGGGGGCGGAGTTGCATGTGGCCTGTGGGGGTGAAGGCATCGTCAACGCGGCCAGGTGCGCAGGTGCAGCCAAGCGAGAACGTTGCCCGCGCATGAGCGGCCGCGCCGCTTCAGTATCCGTCGATTGCGCTTCTTCACGTGGGGGACAACTGTATATATACTTACCCGAAGGGCCAGGGTGCCTCCCAGGCGTGGCTGAGGTGGTCCTTGATTCCGAGAATATGCCTTCTTCAGTTCACAAACATGCGGAGGGATACTGCCGTGTTGATGAACTGAAGGAGGCCTATTCTCGAGTGCAATGTTTCGACAACCGCCGGCCGCCGCGCGCTTTGCGGGGGAGGGAGGCTGTTGCGCTGCAAGCGGTTGGTCTCCCGGTATGTCTTGGGCGCACGGCGCTAGCTGGCCCTGCAGCGATGGGTGCAGTCATTGAGCATGCATCGCCCGCGAGTGCTCTCGAGGCGAGTGGGCGTCTCTTGGCGCGCCCCGCCGGCGCGCGGTTGCGTGTCGTCGTCGAGGCGAACCAGGATCGCTGTCTTGGCGGCGAAGATACGCCAAAGGCGAGCAGTTGTTTTGCATAGATTCCCGAGCGGACACATGCCGAGGCGCTATTTGCGCGCCGTGCTCTGCGAGCCCCTTGGTTGGACGCGCTTGACCGGTGTGGCGCGCCGCGGATGGGTGTGCCACTACCGTGACGATCGTGGGAAGGTGGGCGGTTCGCCTTCCAGCAGTTATGTTCATCTATGACGTGGGAGACACAGGGGTATTAAATACCCCTTGCCTTATGCCCCGTGGATCTTCATCGCCTTGCCTTCTAGCTCCCATTCACGCGCCCTAGTCTCTTTTGTCTTCCTTCTTCCTCCTGCGCCTCGGAGTTGTAGGAGAACGATGGCGTACGACGGGGCGCACGCGCTGGCGGCCGATAACGGCGCCGTCTTCCGGCGGGCGTCGCCGCTCGAGGTGAGGTACACCCTCGAGGGGTGCGGCTCCGTGCCTATAGACAAGTGGTGGACGGCAGCGGGGAGAGTAGGTGGACCGTGCTCCCGCATCCTGGGCTCGACGTTGTTGACGGAGGAGACGATCCGTGGCCTTCTGCGTGAGGGGAAGCTGTCGGACCGCCAGAAGGTGCGACTGCCCACAGGCGACGAGACCGAACCGCACCCCAAAACATCAGAGGCGATCGTGTCGTCGCCTACCTCGAGGCTGGGCTACGCATTCCGGCCGCCAGACTTGTCGGGGACGTATTGCGGGCCTTTGGGCTTGAGCTGACGCATGTAACGCCGAATGTGATAAGCCCGTCTTGCCGTGTACAATTGGGCGGTGCGCACGGAGGTGTGCTGGCCGACCGCGTCACTGTTCGCATTTCTCCATGATGTCCAGTGCGCGGCGGAGGAGCAGGGGGACAGGGCGCTGCCCGCCTTAGGCGGTGTCGATCTCGTGCTGCACCCGCAGCGTGGAGTTGAGTCGGGCAGAGTGGGGGCTGGACTGGATGAGGCGGTGGTTTTACCACCGCGTGGCAAGCGGTAGCGGTCTTGAGTGCTCGGGGCGGCTGGTGGCGGTTAACGCCATGCCCGGCGCGCCCCTAAATGATGATGACGAGTGGATGGCACGGAGACTTGTGGGGATCACTGCCCACTTCAACATGCGCGACCTCGCTGAGGAGTTCGTCATGTACGGCGTGGCACCGCTTGCCGCGGAGTGGCGTGTTGCTCCTGGGAGACTTCGGCGTGACAACGTCCGCCCTTCTGTGTCTTCGCTGCCGAGGCCCACCGGTCCGCGTAAGTTGTCTTGGAGTTTGCTTTCGTGTGGTATTCGTCGAGGCTGTTATTTTTACAATGTGCCCCTGTGCCCTTCGTAGGTACTTCCCTAGGGGACGCGGAGTGTGCGGTGGGTGCGTTCCTTGGACCGTACACAGCCAGGGAGCACACGCTGCGCGTGTCTGTGACCACGGAGGCAGGTCTGGGGTGGTTGAACCGCGTGTGCGAAGCCTTGGGTATTAGGGTGCCAGAATGCGTTGTTCTGGTCCCCAGCCCACCTCGCCGCGACTCCACGGGGGAGGGGGTACTAGCAGACGTGGGTTCTGGCTCGGCGGAGAATGCAGACTTGGAAGCGAGGGCGAGTGCTGCGTCGCCACCAGCCGGTGTTGGGATGGAGCCATCACTCCTGGAGGATGTTGGGGCGGGGCCATCGCTCGCGGAGGATGCTGGGGCGAGGCCATCGCTCGCGGAGGATGCTGGGGCGGAGCCGTTGCCCGCGGCCGTGGGACCTCCTTCTGCGGCGGTTTCTGAGGTGGGGCCGCCTTCTTACTCCCCAAGGCGGCGACCCGCATCGGTCGCCTTCGCTTGTGTGGGGTTTGTTATGCGAGCAGTCGGAGCCCTATGGGACTCCGACTCAGACACCGAGTGCTTCGGTGCCTCCGCGGCCCCGATCGAGTCTGCGACTGCCGGTGGCGAGGGCTTGGTGGAGCCAAGCTCCGACACCGAAGTTCCCCCGGTTGGCGAGGAGGGTGGGGATGCGGAGGTCCTTGTGAATTCAGGCGGGGCTGAAGCTAGACCTTTCTTGATTGTGACCTGCTAGGTATTCGTAAGGCTGACCGTCGTGTGCCCTTACAGCAACATGGTTCCCCGAACGCGGGCGGCCCTCGATGCCCGAAGACGGCTGCTTGGGATGGGCATCTGGCGCCGCCGAGACTATTGCCGCGGATGCCGCCCGTCATCTGGCGGACTTCGTCCCCCGAGCAGAGGCGTTGGCGGCGTGGCAGGGGACCGCGGATAATGCGGTCGCGAGCGTAGATCGTGATGCATTGCAGATCTGCGGGCCTGAACTGCTTGAGGGGGTGCTGGAGGTCTCTCAATTGAGGGTAAGTGCCTGACCCCGAGCGGCACGTAGCCACTGGGAGGTGTACTGATTGCTTCATTGTGTAGACTTTTGCCATCAGCTGGGCGCTACAGGCGGCCCATGTCCGGGAACGGGAGGCCTTAGAGGACCAGCTGCACACCGTCGAAGGGGCCCTTCGCGCGTCGGAGGAGGCGCACTCCGCTAAGGATGACCGCATGCGGCTCCTGGAAGCGGAACGCGCGGCGGCCGTCTCATATGCTACGGA
Organism: Melocanna baccifera; assembly: GCA_036346265.1. Lineage (NCBI taxonomy): Eukaryota > Viridiplantae > Streptophyta > Magnoliopsida > Poales > Poaceae > Melocanna > Melocanna baccifera. The sequence continues at coordinate 106,210 of JAYEVJ010000412.1, forward strand.
GCGTGTGGCATCGACTCAGCAGGCAGCGGTGGTGGAGCATGACGGGTTGCTCCAGCAGGTTGCCGTACTGGAGGAAGAGAACGGCCGCCTCGCTGCGTCCCTGAGTGAGCGGGATGAGGCGCTGGGTGCCGCCTCGGCAATGGCGTGGGAAGTTATGCTGGCCCTCGAAGGTACCCTTGAAAATCTCGTTGCGAGTACCGCCCGCTCGCCGGACCGAAGAGCTTCCACGAAACCGGACGGATTGCGGAAGCTGCCGATCTTGCTCAAGCGGCCGCGACGTCCTTTGGCAATCACTGCTCGTATGTGACTGCTTGTCTAGCGTGTGCTCTTTTCCATCACCGGGGCTACCGTCACGTCGACGAATTGGGCAACCCACAGCTAGAGATGCCCGGTGGGGCCGGGGTTTAGGATTAAGAATCAAATGAAATCACCATGTCAAAGAATTCAAAAATCTTTTCGATTTCGGTTCGTTTCAATGTCCGGTGCCGTGCGCGCCGTTCGGCCCGCCGTTCGGTTTTTTCACGAGCGGATCTGGGAGTACATCGGGGAGGCCGCGGCGAAGGTGGAGCTGCGGCGGAACATGTACGGCGAGGGGAACCTTGGCAAGTGGTTTGATGAGGTTGCCCGGCGTGACGATGACGGGGCCGACGGTTCAAAACAGGTGTGACCCCGTGTTCTTGTACACTGGTGTGTGTTGTAAGCTTGTGTACTCCATGCCGCGAATGAAGTGACAGTTGCTTCGCTTCTTTGATCGACCTTGCCACTTTGCTCTGAGCAGCTGGCCGATGGGGACCTGCTGCTGGTTTCTAACGTCGTAACCCAGCGCCGCTTACGTCGGTGGCGGGCGAACTCACTCGACCGACGGGTGAATCGACCCTCGGCGAGCGAGACTTCGCGAAAAGGTCGCCCCAACGGGCGGATGAGTAGTCTTGACCAGCGGTTTTGTAAGAACGTTGTGGTAGCGTGGTAGACAAGCCGAGACATTCGTCACCGCCGTTGTTTTTTTGGATGCGTGCGCTTTGTGCCTTGTTTTTTGTGGGGCTTGTGGGTTAGTTGGGGTAGAAGGTTGGGGTAGGGGTGGAGGTGGGCGTGGTCGAAGCGAGACGTGCGGCGCTCCGTCCCACGCGAAGTGGTGGCGCGAGGTGGCGTCTAGTTGAAGTAGACGCGCGAGCGCCCGTCCCCTACCCTCCGAAGTGGTGGCGGCGGTGGCGCCAGTTGAAGTAGACGCGAGCGCTCGTCCCCTACCATCCGAAGTGGTGGCGGCCGGGCGCCTGGTGCGAGGACGCGAGGGCGCTCCGTCCCTGCCCCGGCGGTGTGGCGAGCGGGTGGCGCCTAGTTGAAGTAGACGTGCGGCGCCCGTCCCCTACCCTCCAAGTGGTGGCGGTGGAGTGGCGCCTGGTTGGAAAGACACGAGCGCTCCGCCCCTACCCCAGTGGAGGCAGCGGAGCTGGCGCCTAGTTGCACTAGACGCGAGCACTCCGTCCCCTACCGGGTGGTGGTGGCAGAGTGGCGCCTGGTTGAGCCAGACGCGTGGCGCTCATCCCCTACCCTCCGAGTGGTGGCAGCGGAGCCGCGCTGGTTGGAAGTAGACGCGAGCGCTCCATCCCCTACCCTCCGGTAGTGGCAGTGGCGAGGTGGCGCTAGTTGGAGTAGAGCGGAGAGCGCTCCGCCCCTACCCTCAGTGGTGGCAGCGAGCTGGCGCCTGAGTTGGCGTGAGGTGTGAAAGCGCTCCGTCCCTACCCTCGGTTATGGCGCGGCCGGCGCCTAGTTGGGTAGATGCGAGCGCTCCGTCCCTACCCGAAGTGGTGGCGCGAGCGGCGCCTGGTTGCGATGACGCGAGGCGCTCAGTCCTCGCCCCGAAGTGGTGGCGCGGGCTGGCGCCTAGTTGAAGTAGACGCGCGGCGTTCAGTCCCCTACCCAAGTGGTGGCGCGAGTGGCGCCTGGTTGGAAATGAACACGAGCGCTCCGTCCCTACCCTCGAAGTGGAGGCGGTGGGTGGCGCCTGGTGCAATAGACGCGAGAGCACTCCGTCCCCTACCCTCCGAAGTGGTGGCAGCAGAGCTGGCGCCTAGTTGAAGTAGACGCGTGAGCGCTCTGTCCCCTACCCTCCGAAGTGGTGGCAGCGGAGCTGGCGCCTAGTTGGAGTAGACGCGAGAGCGCTCCGTCCCCTACCCTCCGAAGTAGTGGCAGCGGAGCTGGCGCTTAGTTGGAGTAGACGCGAGAGCGCTCCGTCCCCTACCCTCCGAAGTGGTGGCAGCGGAGCTGGCGCCTAGTTGACGTAGGTGTGAAAGCGCTCCGTCCCCTGCCCTCCGAAGTTGTGGTAGCGGAGCTGGCGCCTAGTTGGAGTAGATGCGAGAGCGCTCCGTCCCCTACCTTCCGAAGTGGTGACAGCGGAGCTGGCGCCTAGTTGAAGTAGACGCGAAAGCGCTACGTCCCCTACCCTCCTAAGTGGTGGGAGCGGAGCTGGCGCCTTGTTGAAATAGACGCGAGAGCGCTCCGTCCCCTACTGCTGGGCAGGATAAGATAAGCTTGGGAAGGGACAGGGACCTAACCTCGTAGGTCCTGTCCCTAGCGGCCGATGGGGGTCTCACGGGCGCCTCTGTTTCGTTGCAATCCCGGACACCGATGGGACAGCTGAGGTGGGATCAACGGAGGTCCGCGCGTGGCTCCGTACAACTGTGAGGGAGGTGTCCCTTGGCCATCGTCCGTTGCGTTGGGCCCCGCGGGATAAGGGGGGACGTGTTGCGTGTAGCAGGCGTAGCCCTGGTGTGGGGCAACGCTATCGCACCACGTGCTCCTGGGGCAGGCGATGGGACTCTTGAGGCGTAATGTCCGCGGTCTTGCTTCCAGGGCTCTTTAAAAAGGGGGCGAGTGGCCGAGTGGAGCGGCACTCGCCTTCCCGGACATCGCACCCCCACAACTTCTGGTAAAACTATGGTCCTCGGTGTGTTCCAACTTCGCCCAGTAGCGTGGAGGGCTCCAGAACACGGCTGATGCCGCCTGGGCGATTGTGGGGTCGGGCATCCCGCCTATGTGGGGGGATGCGACACCGCGATGTGTTTTCGCCTCGCTCGTGCGCTGAAGAGCCGCGGTTGGTGTGGGGTAGTGGGCAATTCACTTGTACATCATCAAGGCCGCTCCTAGCTTCAGGAGTAGACTGCTATGGCACGCCGGCGAGGCCACGTCCCGCCGTGCTATCTCGTACAGGCGCCTGTTCTCTCCCCCAGTTTCCTCCCCTGGGATGAGGGGAGTAGGGGGGCTTGGCGCTTGCGGCACCATAGGGGGCCGTGCTGCTCCAAAAACGGGCGCCGACTCCTCCAGCTCAGGGCGACACACCCAGGGGGGCCTTGGGCACTGTCCGTCTTGTGGCGCCTTATTGTGGTGACGCTGCATCCCGAGCTTGAACGTCAATGGACGTTCGCTGGGGTGGCTTCCTGCGCCGGAGGGACTGTGTCCGTGTGGGCGCCTTCACCGAGAGCGTTTGATTTCTCGGCTCTTCTGCAGAGGCGCTGGCCATTGAGCTCCTGCGCCTCGCTCCTGCACTCGTGGCCGCCCGTCCAAGTGGTGCGCGCGGTTTGTCGGGATCGCGCAAAGCCTCTGGAGTCTGTGCGCCGTTGTATGTGGACTCCGGCGAGTGCGTGGGAATATCATCCACGTCTTATTTATACTCCGGAGAGTACGCGTGGTGAGAACACCAGCGCGTGCGCGGGACATCCGCGTCTTGTTTAGACTCAGTAGAGTGCGCAGGGAAAACATCCGCATCTTTGTTTGTACTCCGGAGAATGCGTGGAACTACCAACCACGACTTACTTAGGCTCCGGAGGGTACGCCCTCGCGTGCGCGGAACGTCCGCGTCTTGTTTAGACTCAGAAGAGTGCGCAGGGAAAACATCCGCGTCTTTGTTTGTACTCCGGGGAATGCGTGGGACTGTCAACCACGACTTACTTAAACTCCGGAGGGTACACCCTCGCGCGCGCGGGACACCCGCGTCTTGTTTATACTCAGTAGAGTGCGCAGGGAAAACGTCCGCGTCTTATTTATACTCCGTAGAGTGCGTGCGGGGGCATCCCCCCGCTGCGTCTTATTTGTACTCCGTAGAGTGGTGCAGAGGCGGACCTCGACGCTACATCTTATTTATACTCCGTAGAGTGCGTGCGGAGGCGGACCTAGACGCTACGTCTTATTTATACTCTGTAGAGTGCGTGCGGAGACGGACCTCTACGCTACGTCTTATTTATACTCCATAGAGTGCGTGTGGAGACGAACCTCGACGCTACGTCTTATTTATACTCCGTAGAGTGTGTGCGGAGGCGGACCTCCGTGGAGTGCATGTGCGGAGGTGAGTCGTCGTGTTGTGCGTGTGCGGAGGTGAGTCTCCGTGTGGTGCGTGTGCAGAGGTGAGTCTTCGTGTTGTGCGTGGGAACATCAACCACGTCTTTATACTCCTGGGAGTACACGTGGTGACAACACCAGCGTGTGCGCGGGATTCCGCGTCTTGTTTATACTCAGTAGAGTGCGCAGGGAAAACGTCCGCGTCTTATTTATACTCTGGGGAGTGCGTGCGGAGGGAAGCCTCCGCACATTTTAGGTGGGTAGCATGAATAGCTTCGCAAACGGCGAACTTTATTAAATTCCCGTTTGCGCGGGTGAGCGAGTACAAAAGGTTATAAGGTTATGAACTAACCACTACACTCGTTGTCGTGGTGGTGAGATGCGGAGCCTCTGGTGCTGGGCTACCGTAGGGCCTGTATGGGCGCGCCTGACCTAAGGGCCTCACTGGGCTCCCAGGGGCGAGCCTCGGGGTCCATGCTCTAGGTGCCGGGCCATGTGCTGGTCGCCAAGGACGGTGATGGTGCCTCGCGGGCCCGGCAGCTTCACACATAAGAAGCCATGGTGTGGTACCGCCCCAAAGGAATTGAGGGTCGGTCTCCCTAAAATGGCGTTGTAGGGGTATTGCATATCGACGACATCGAAGGTGGCGTCCCTGCTCGCCATATTGTCATCCTGGTCGAAGGAGATCTACAAACATACTTGGCCCAGCGCCAGTAGCGGCTGATCTCCGAAGCCCTACAGCGGAGCTCTTGAGGGGCCTAGGCGACTTCGAGGGATCGCCATCTGGACGAAGGTCTATGCGAACAAAACGTTCACGGAGTTGCCCCCATCGACCAGGACATGCCGGACGTCACACCCGGCAACCGCGACCTGAATGACTAGGGGATCCTGATGGGGGAACTCCACGCCTTCGGCATCAGCGGGCGTGAAGGTGATCGCATGCTGTGCCCAATCGGGCGGCGCATGAGCCGGGTACGCCGCCACGTGGTGTAGTCTTCGCACCAAGGCGAACTCCAAGGAGGAGCCTCCGGAAATTACATTGATGACCCTACGCGGAGCGCCCTCAAGGGCATGGATTCGCAGGGGGCTCTCCGGGGGCTGTGGAACGTGGGCTCGTGCTCGCCGGAGACCCTCCTGAGGCTGCAGCTCTTGATCTCGAATCCTTAGGGGACCGTCTAGTGGCTGCTGAACGTGCGCCACAACGGGCGGGCGCGCCTCGAGATCCCTGTCTTTGGCGACGCTTTGGCAAAGTGCCGCGATGGTGGTGCAGGAGCGGGTGTCATGGTTGCCCTGTCTGTGCACCTCGCACCACTATGGGTGGTGTTGGTCGCCATACTCCGCGCGGGCCCAACCGTCGCGGCCTCGGCCTCGTCCCCGACCTCGTCGAGCCCTGGCCCCGCGGTTGGTTGGGGCATTGTCTTCCGAGCCGCCCTCGACGTCGAAGGCGTGAGGGTCACCGAGGCGTCGGCGGCCGCGCCCGAGGCTTGTCGGTCGGCGCGTCCTTGCCTGCACCGGGCGTCCTCGACGGCTCTTGCCTACGCTTGCTCCGCGAGGAACTTGCTTTCAACGGCTCGACGCTCCTCGTGGCACCTTCCGCTCGGTTGGCGTCGGCGTCGTTGTCCTGGCGCCGCCTCGCATCTTCTTCTGCCCGCGTGTATTCCTCCATCTTGTCGAAGAGCTTCGCGACTGTCTTGATTGGCTTCCGCGCATTGTACTCGGCTAGCGGCCCCGGGCGGAGGCCCTGTACCGCCGCGTTGATGATTATTGTCTCATTGACATCTTTGACCTGGCAGCGGACCTTCGCGAAGCGTTTGAAGTATTCGCGAAGCCTTTCCGCTGGTTTTTGCTTGACCGCGAAGAGCTGATCCGCGTTGACACGCTCGACGTAATTCCCTTGGAAATTGTTGTACAGGCGATCGTGAATCTGCTCCCACGCATATATGGAGTTCGGCTCTATGGTGAAGAACCATGAGAGCGCCACTCCATGCAACGCGAGCGGGAGCCCCTTCGCCTTGGTGGTGTCGTCTCTGCCTGCCGCCTCGATAGCGGTCGTACGCGCCACGAACTCGAGGATCGTGTCGCCTTTGTATGGCGTGACTGGGTGGGAATTTAAAATCCTCCGCCACGCTGCTCTTGTAGGCCCGCCGATAGCGGGGACTCGGGTCCCTGCCGCCGCAAAGAAACGCCCGGATGTGGGGCGTCCGGCTGTCCGTGCGCTCGGGCGTGGGCTCCGACGCGACCATCGGTGGGGTCAGCTGACCCCGAGACTCTTGCATGCTCCGCACAGCTCCCCGGAGATCCGCCAATTCTTGCTAGAGCGTGCCGAGGGCTGCCAGCAGGGCGGTCTCCACTGCGGGCGTAGGTGGGACAATGGGCGCGTCTGGTCGCACGGTCGAGGTAGTCGCAACCACTCCGGCGGCGATGGTAGGGCCCATGTCGTCGAAGGGGCCACTTGGTGCTCTCGTAGTGGGTGTAGGGGTGGCGGTCGCGTCTCGACGGGCGTCGGGGCTACCGCTCCCTAACACCCGACCTGCGACGTCGGAGTTAGTTGTCGTACCGGCGGCGGGGTGGCGCATGACGCGCGGGGTGGGTTCGATGGTCGCGCGATGATCGTCGTCATTTTTGCCCCCGACCACCAACGTCGAAGCCCTGGTGTTGACGCGGGGCCTCGCCATGACCGCCTCCTTCTTCTTCGCCATCGATGATGCTTTCTTTGGTGCCATCCTTCCTGCGATCTCTGAGGCTTGCTCCCGTCGTCCCCACGGACGGCACCAACTGTTGTGGCTACAGACCAAACAGAAAGAGAGGGGTATGGTAGTGGAGAGTTAGGTGAGCAAATGACCTCTTGGTCTTTCCCAAGGGCGCTATATCACATATATATGTGCTCCCTCGAAAGGAGTGTGTTTACAATCGTAACCTTACACCGAAGCCTCCGACCGAGGGTAACTACGTCCGTAATACATGGTTTATAACCTTCTCAGTAGGCTAGTTGGGTTTAGGTGGGGACCACCCCTACAACAATGATTGTTGTAGCTTCAGACTAAACAGTAGGAGAATATCCGAAACCCCCCCTTTGAGATCACCCTTGGAGAGCTATTTATAGTGTAGCTACTTTCCCTAGTACAACATTGCCTCCGGACTCTTCAAGTAGCCTCTAGGCATATACGTCTTTTAGACACTCTGATGGGCTTCATAGGCTTCGTTCATTTAGAGGCTGTTGCCCCCTATTTCTGCATAGGCCGAAGGGTCCATAAGTGGAGGCCATCACCCACAACAGTAGCCTCTCACGGTTGAAGGATGTCCCTAGAGCAGATTAAGACCGTGCAGCCAGGCCTTTTGGTGACCTCTAGCTTAGGATCTTCGTGCCCTTTGAAGTCACTTGACGGGGGCAAGGTCTTCGAACGATGTTCGGAGTGTTGGGTCTTCATGCTCCGATTAATAGCTTCGCAAACTACTTCGCGAAGAAGGCTCCGTGACCATGGTCTTCGTGTTCTTCGAGAAGACTCCCTGCTCAGGGCGACGAAGCCCCCTTTTTTTTCACATCTAGCGAAGCTTGATAGTGACGCACTTTGATGGTAACTGGATGCCTGGTCCAAGCATTGAGTGGATTTTGGACGACTGCATATTTCTGAGACGCTGCCTGCTCTAGTCATTTACGTGTCACGCATGGATTGGAATGATGGGACACCTGTGCTGGCTATTCTTCAATTCTTGCAGCCCCGCGTACTCCAGAGACAACTAGCGAACCCCACCCACCGCGTGTCACGATGTAACTGGAGCACTGAACCGGTGTCGCGCCGGTACTTCGCGTGGTCCCGAGGCACGTCCGACGAGACCCCAAGAGACATCATTAAGATCCTCCACGTTCATGGGGTCTGTCTTCACTCTATAAAAGGCGGGTAACTCGTTGGGCGTATTTTGGGCATGTTCTTTTTGGCTGCGGCTGATGGCTTTTGGCTATGGCTGATGGCTTTTTGGCTGTTTACGACAGAGATTGCGGAAAGAGAGATACTCGCTTGCGATTTTTGATGGTACAGATATTAGTTTTTTAACGTGTACTACAATTAACTTGTAGACCCCATCTTAAAAAAATACTCCGTTTAAAAGTTAGTTACTGTAGCAAAAGCCAAAAGCGGCTTTTAGAGGCCGCAAAGAACAGGCCCTTTGTCTCTTCTTCTCGCAACACCATTACCGTGCCTCTCCTTGCTAAGCTTTTACTGCTTCTCTTCTTGCTCGTCGTTCTCCTTTTCAGACTTGCTCCTTTTGTCTCCCTCATCGACGCTGAAATGGCCTATGGCCGCGACTACCCTTGTCGTCCCACTGAGATAAGCTACGAGCTCGTGGACCGGGATTCTTCTGTTGTCGATAAGCGGTGGTGTGCGGCTTGAAAGGAGGGTAGTCATTTCTCCAACCTGCTGGAAACAAGCTTGGTCGATGAGACTTTGATCTGCAACCTGGTGCATGCTGGCAAAATCACCCACTGGGATGCGGTTCAACTTCCACCTCCTGGCGAGATGGAACCTCACCCTTCAGACACCGAAGCGTTGGTATTCTCCGCATTCTTCGACACTGGTCTCTGGCTCCCTACTTGTATGTTCTTGGGCGAGGTACTTCGGAGGTATGGACTGCAACTAACCCAACTGACTCCGAATGCTATTGTTCGGTTGGCCATTTACTGCTGGGCGAGCCGAACGGAGAGTTCATGGCCGAGCACGCCCCTTTTTTGCTTCCTGCACAATGCTCAATGTCAACCGAAGAAGCTTTCAGAAAGCGTATATTGTAATCTCGAAAGTGTTACAATGTGCGAAGCTCTTTTCGACGAACTCAACACGAGCGAAGTGGGAATCCAATTGGACACGCCGGTGGTTTTACCACCGTGTGTGTCGAGACGCGAATATGCAAATTCGGACTCTCTGTGTAAACTGCACTAGTCCAGGATCACGCTAGTGCACACAGTCAAACATAGATGTAATCACAACTATATACACGATATAATAAAGGGAAAAACTCAAATATCGATAAAACTCAAAGGTACGACCTAATGGCCAAGCTTACAATATCTCTAGCCGGAAGGGCTTAACAAAATAGTAGTGAAAATCCAATTAAAGCGTAGCGGCCAATCGACAAGCCCACAGGCTATCGAGTGGAGAACAAAGCCTAATCCGTGAAGTCGTCGTAGTACTCTCCTTCTGGAACCTCCTGCTGATAATACTCCTCGTCCTCAACTGAGCAACATAGGCGTAAAGCCGTGAGTACATTGGTACTCAGCAAGTCGTTTGTAATAAATGGATGCAATATAATATGCAAGGCTTACCAATGGAAGGCTGAAAGGTTAACTTGCATAAAAGACATTTCACAGTAAATATGATAAATAGATTGAAAGCGGAATTTAAGTGAAAACAATAATAATAATAAGTAATCAAAGGAATAAACAAGAACCACTTGTGAACACCTATCCACAAGCTAAACCGAATGGTGAACTATCTGTTCGCCTCCAACATAAACCACCAAGTTATAAATGAAAACACTACCCCTCGTGTGAAATCACCGAGCATTGTCCATGACCGAGGACGCGGCTATTCGAATAGTTTTACACTCTGCAGAGGTTGCACAACTGTACCCACACGATGTGTGTAACATCCCAAAATTTTGTTCCTTTATTGAAAATTAAATCTGGAGTTTATTGGATTTTCTGGAGTTATGTTAAAGTCCTGATTCGAGAAAAATTATAAACTTTAATTTATAAAAGTCAAAAATAAATTTATTGCATTACTAAAAGTTAAAACAAATGTATTTCAGCTTCCTTAAGTCAAATATGAGATTATATTAATTTTTCTAGATTTTAGAAGGAATTAAAACCTTCCCTTCAAAAATCAAATTGTACCTTTGCAAATTATACTTGTTAAAATGAGTGGGACATATTTTTATTAAGTCTAGAATAGCTCCAGAGAGTTCTCTGAATTTTTCTGGATTTTTCAAAATTTATTTGGTATTTTTCTGAGTTTTCTAAAGCTTAATAGCATTTCTGAAAAATCAAAAAAGAAAGAAAATCCCAAAAAACCCCTCCCGTCCGCCAGGTGTCAAGCATCGGCGTCCCCTCCGCCGCCGGATTCCCCCTCAGCCGTCCGATCTAACTTAAACCCTCTCCCCCGCCTCCCCTCTCTCCGCGTGCGACGCGTGTCGCGTATCTAGCCGTCCGCTCTCCCGCCCGATTCAATCCCCGCCGCTTCCCGCGACTTACCGCTTCGCTGCTTCATTCCCCCCTCCGATCGGCACGTGGTTTCATCCGAGCCGTCCCCTATTGCCGTACCTCATCGTGGCCGCCCCTTCCCACTTAAGCACCGACCGCCCCGACCGATCTTCGTTGTCGGATCGAATCTCAGCCGTCCCCCTTCACTTACCCTTCGCACGCGCAGCCGTCCCGATCTCTCCCCGTGCCACCGTCAAGCATCCGACCGTCCCCTTCTCTCCTTCCTTTTCTTTTCTCTCGTTGGCGTGCGGCCCCACTCGTCGCCTCCGCTCTCCCGCCCCTTTCCTTTCTTCCTCGCGCGATCTCCGCTCGCCGCCATTCTTTGCCGCGCAAACCGAAGCTTTTAAAGCTTTCCTTCTTCCGATTGATGCCCGCGCCAGCCGCCGATCGCAATTGATCCTCCACCGCGTCCGTTGCGGGCATTAATTCCCCGATCGCCCTCCTTCACCGTCGCGTTAATTCCCCAAATCCGGCGAGTTGCGCGCGCGACGTTACCGCCTCCCGCCTATAAAGGACCTCCCGAGGTTCCTCCACCCACACCGCCGCTCCCGTGCCTCCAATTCACAACATTGAGCCCCGAGCCCCCTGCGCCCGATTTCCCTCCGCGGCCGGCTACTCCGGCGGCGATTCCGGCCGCTCAAGCCCTCGCCCTCGCCGAAGCCTCCCGACCTTGCTTTGGTGCCCAGCGAACACCGGCGACCACCTCCCGGCACGTGCACCACTAGAGCTACTCCGCCGCCGTGAAGCCTTCTCCGACCGCCGCCCTCCGCCGATTTCCCTCTCGGTCATCCTCGGCCTCGCGCAAGGTACCGGCGCGATCCCGCACCCTCCTCTTCATTTTGGTGCCCTCGGCGCGCGCCGCTCACCGAGCTCCGCGACCATCGGCCCGAGCGCCGCGCGGCGGCCAGCACGCGTCGGCCGTCGGGCGAGTTAGCGGCGTGGCGGCAGTGGCGGCGGTCGGCGCCACGCCAGCGCCACCCGCACGCCCCCTCGCCACCTCGCGCGCGTGCCTCCACGTCGGCATAAAGCCGTGACGTGGCAGCCACGCGGCGACCACGCGGCAGCCCCGTGGCGCCACGTCAGCGCCATCCCGTTCCCCCGCGCGCGCCGCCACCTCACCCTTCCTCGGGTCCATGGACTCGGTCCATGACACCGGGCCCCACTGTCGACCTCTGCGCAGAATATATTAATCCTAGGGCTGACGTCATAATCTATAATTTCCTTTAGAGAAATAATTCGCGCTGACGTCATAAATCCTTTTCGGTTTAAAAATAAATCCAGAAAATACCCTTTTTCTTTTATTTTGAATTCAAACTTTGGAAGGCTATAACTTTTGCATTTTAACTCCAAATTGACCCATTCAAATTTCTAAATTTTTCTAAAATCATGATCTATCCATTTCTGGAATAATTTTGAAAATTTGAAATTTATTTAAATTTGATTTGAATATATTTTGTAATTCCAAGGTTTAAATTTAAATTAAAACTTCCAACTTCTTTTAAAAGCCTCAATTCCTTTTAAAAATTGTTGACCCACATCCAAAATTCAAAATTCTGTCTCCCAGTTTATTTTATAATTTTTGGAAGTTATTTGGATTTCATTTGAATTTTTGTTTTGAATTTGCTTTGAATTGATTATTTCGTTAGATATTGACGATTCCGGAGAGTTTGAATTCGACGAATCGCAGCAGGACTTCGATCGAGGCAAGTTACACCTTTGACCATGTTGAACCTAATATTTTAAATTATTTATATTGTTTTACTGTATATGCATGCGTATCTTTATTCAAATGTAATTCAAATTTGATTTGAATTTTAGATATACCCATGATCCTTTGTATATGGCTAATTTGAATCTTGAATTCATATACCTTGTCACCCTAGCTGAAAACTAGTTAGTACTATAGTATTGGCTAGAAATTTTTATAGCAATGCTTAGCCTGGCTTAGTATAATTTTAGGTGGGATCAATCTTTCACATGAAATGACGGACTTTGAAAATTGATATCTTGACTTCGATGAGTCAAGGGTGGTTTTACGGAAATTATTTAAAAATAAAAATAGCAAACATGTTTTGGACTTAGGCTAATGGTTTGGTGGTGAGTGCTTGGTATGCCTCGTGTTTGGTGACACTGGTTGATTATCGTGCACGGGGTATGTGGTTGAGCCTAAATCAACTTAAGGACCGTTTTCGTGAATTATTTTACGAAGTCACTTCAGTACTACCACAAGTCGGTATGGGACGGACTCGCTAAGTAATTTGTGAAGTTCCAATAATAGTCTCGCTATAGGTGAATGTGAGCGCGCGTAGCTGTGGGAAGTCTCACATGGCACAGAGAGGGGCTCCAACTCGTGGATTCGAGTTGTGGTGAAACCTTAGTGGCGGCGTGATTATGTTGGCTATGAATCATCGGAACGACCTTGTCATGAACTCTCGCCGCACACCTAAGGCAAGTGTGTTGATCGCGTGGCTCAAGTGAGAGGAATGTCTTGTGGGTAAAGTCGTACACCTCTGCAGAGTAACAAACTATCTCGATAGCCGTGTCCACGGTCATGGACATCTTGAGTAGAGTCTTCACAGATTAGACTTGAACTTTCATAAAACTTGGTTTTGGCAAACAAGCGTTGGATTTGGTAATGGTCGGGTGGATTCCGTGGATAGGTTAGTGTGGGTTGGAGCCTACACTAACGGTATTACTTGTTAAAAACAATGTTTCATATCTTGTATTAAAATTCAGCTTTTAGATTTACGTTATTGTATTTAAATTCAAGTATTGCTTTCCGCACATTACCCTATTAAGCTTCCTTTGAAATCCCTTATGCATGCATCAACTCGTTATATTTCTGGTGTAACTTGCGTAAGCATTTACTTGCTTACCTTGGGAGTATACAGACTCACCTTGCTAAATCTGTTGCCGGACTTGAGGCGACTACGACGGTGAGGACTACTTGGTAGTAGGACGCGTCTTACAATCATTCGCTGTGGGGAGGTGGATGGGTGTCTTTGCCACCTTTACCTTCTTTCCATTGTTTTGTTTATTTTGTTGGCCTTGTGCCTTATTGTAAGACTTGGCCTTAAGGCCGTATTTTCGTTTAATAATATCTCGTGGTTATTTTTGCATGATATACATTCTTTATTAAACCTGTGTGCACTAGCTTTTCCTGGGATAGTGCGATTTACACAGAGGGGCTCGGAGTTGTTGTTCCGGGTCCCGACAGAAATGGTATCAGAGCAACAATGACCCTAAGACGTGACCTTAGCTAGAGACCAACCTTAAGAACATATTTTCATAAGAAATGCTCTTTTAAAAACATCTCTTCCTTGTCTCAATCTCTTTACCAAAACTGATTACTAACTCCTCTCCTCCTCCAAAATTTTAGATGGAGCAACCCACCCGCGTCTCCCATGGAACCCTTGCCGG